>JAOTRH010165782.1:0-12642 GCA_034768845.1 Heliamphora exappendiculata
TTATGAATTTATAACACATAATGACATAAATTCACGAATTACTTTAGAAAAATAATTAAAATTGTTCAGTAAAACTAAACTTACTAGTATAAAATTTAGGAAAAATATTAAATAATGCCTCAAAAATAAACAAAATACATCAAAAAAATATTTTGAACTCCAATAAATATAGTTTTAGAAAAAAAAAACATACATATCAGTTCATTTTCGTTGATATATGCGAAATTAAAAAAAATTTACAGCTCTGGTAACTGCTACCGTTACGCTACGGCCATTACGTTCTGAAATCGCGTCATCGCTACCGTTACCATTACGGTGATCGCTATCGCTATTTGAAACCATAACAAATTTACATAATTTTTTAAATAAGTGATGTCTAGAATAAGTGATGTCTTGGCGCTAGAGTAGTGAAAAACATTACGTAGGTGGTAGAATCCTCGATGGAAGCGTAGCACAGTTGATGCCATTTCTTCATCTAAAATCTTTCCTAGAAAATCCAAATGATCAAATAGAGAATCATTTTTCCTAAAACTGTTTGTTTGTAACTATGCTCTACTAGTTTGGCCTTTTATTGCGAAGTTGGTTGATCGGTAATGGATGCCAAATTTAACTTTTCATTTTAAGTAATACTATTTAGGCTTATTTTACATATTTACTTATCTGACATAGTTGAATTCAAAATGAATGATCTGAATTTACTTAAAATGTGATTTAAAATATAAAGTTAAATCTGGTTCATCTATTTTAAATTCTGAATAAATTTTTTAATTTGTTTTCTAAGTATTTTTGTTTTTCAAAGGAACTGCTCTCAAACTTGATATTTTCTTTCCTTTTTCTTTGGTTGTACTTTATTAGTGTGACATCTTTCTTGTCAAATGTTATATGATCTAGTTTGGCTAGTGATTTTAAATTAATTTTTAATCTTTTTTGAAATCGTAAAGAAGGCAAAAGTTACAAATTAACTCACATTTTATTCAATGTTAGTGGTTTAAACTTACGCTTTAATTAAATGAGTTTTTTTATTTATTTGATTTAAAATCAAAATATAAAAAAGAAAATTGACTTGTAATTTACTTGCCAAACGAACACGTGCAGTTTTCTTAGCCAAAAAAAGAAAATGAGAGAGAAAGAAAGATATACAGGAATAGGGTATATATATATATATATATATATATATATATATATGCCTTTTTGGCATTTTCTTAAATGGTTAAATTAGGGGTGGGGCACATTCAATGGGTGCTATCAATTTTGTTTTGTTTTGCATTTGTTTTGTTGGCAATAATAAATAACTTTCTTATGTTGTTGAGTATCTGAAAATCATTTAACACAAATTTTTTATTTAATATTTCCAAAGAAGAGCAAAATTGAGGGTTTGGGGTGTTTGAAAAAACTTATGCTGATAATTTTTAATTTTTTACTATAAATTTTAGTAATAAACTATAATCTTCTTTATTACTTACAATTTTTGTTATAAATTATAATTATTTATTTTTTTATTTCAGCTATAATCTAACACATTTACTAAATATTTATAATTTTTACTATAAGTTACAAGTTATTAGTTTTAACAATATTAAACATGCTTTGGAGGATAAAGATTAAACAAAGAATGATTCTTAGCCCTGGGGCATTCAACTAAGGATAAAGATTTAATTCCAAATTAATTTCATTTAATGCTTGGTTTGAGTATGGGGTAAGAAATGATAAGGAGCGGGACCTATATCTCCTACTCAGTTTATTTTAGGATTAGAAACTTATTAATTAGCGTATGTTTGGGATAGCTTTAAGTTTGAGTTTTAAGATATTTAATTTTTTTTATAAAAAATAGAAATAAAAAAAATTGAGAGTGGTTAGAATAATTTTAAAAAGTAGATGTTAAAAAAAAAAGAGAAGAGATTTGGCTTTTTGAGTTGTTTTGAAAGATGTGCAAAATTACCATCCTAAATAAATCGCTTAAAAACTAAATTTTTAAAAAAAGTCAATTTTATTATTAGTCCCAAACGGTACCTTAGAGGCCAAACATAAAATAATATTGGTCTTAAATAGGCTAATTTTACACCATATTTAATAATTTAAATGAGATCAGCTAAGATAAAAGTGATAAATAGTATTGCAAGTTATACAAATGTTTATATTATGAAATTATGGGTGATATTATATTGCGATATTTTGTTCATATTTAATTAGAGCGTGATAAAGAATAAGATAAGAGGAGCTTGGCAATTCAGTGGTCTTAACCTTATAACTCCTCACCCGGTCAGCGGTTCGAGTTCCCCCAACCTCCTTCTCCCCTCTCTTTTCCTCCCCTCTCCGCTGTCTATGTACTCTCCATAAAAAAAAAAGAATAAAATAAGAATTGTAAAATTATATTTTTAACTATTTTTTAAAAAATAAAAATAATTCAAAACATTGTGCTAATAATATCATATGGTGTGATAATATTTAACGAAGTGTTAATAGTTTGATATTCATTAAATTATTAATTCAATTCCTGCAAAACAAACACGAAATTATTTGTGCGGAGAGATAATACGCAATGACTCCCAAATATTTTTTTTAATTATGTTATATGCATATTTTTTTTAATTATACTATATGCACATACGCAAAACACACAATGGCGTAGTCTTTTTACATGGGTTGAGTTCCACCCTACATATAAGGCACAATTTATCTGAGAGGGTTGTGTCCCGATCTTTGCCCCCATTTATACAAAAAAAAAATTATTATTATTTTTTTACTAATTATGTTTGGGGTAGGAATTTATTGACGTATTAATAAAAAAGTAAAAATGTGAAAAAGCTATTCTTATTTGCAATAAAGATTAATTTGTTAGCTTATTTTGAATGCTGATTTGTAAGAGATCAATTGGTTTAACTGGTTTTCTCAGTGACTATTTGTTGTGTCATAATTTTTATGTTTGCAGAATAACTTTTTCAATTAATGATTTTTATCATTTTTCTCCTTTATAATGTTTTGAGGATTTCCAGTTCAAGAAAAGACTAAGCTAATTATGTTAGTTGGTTTAAATTAACTTTTATTCTAAATTTTGATGACTCGTTTAATGATTTATAAGCAAATAAATTAATAAATTTGTTTGATAATGACTTATTTATTTATTTTATTTTATTTTTATTTTCATTTTAAATAAACTTTTTCATCATCATCAAATTATTATACATTTTTTATTCTTTTCGTCAAGACAAGTCAAAAAAACTTGAAAAAATACCAAAATATTAAAAAGACTAAAAAAAGATAAAAATAAACTAATATGAGTTAATAAATTAAATTTTATATTGCATATTTTCATCTTTAGTAATTTTTTTATATATTTTGATCTATTTTCTTATTTTCTTAGTTTTTTCCCATTAAGACAATAATTTTTTAATTAAAATATAAAAATAATTTAAAATAAAACTAATTGAAAAACTGAAAATTTATCCCAATTGGGGGCTCAACTCTAACGATGATATTTATTTGATAAACCAATGGGATGCATTTGATATACATATGGAAGGAATTTTTTTTTTTCAGATAAGGAAATCTTTTTTTTTTTCAGGCCATGTTAGTAGGTTAATGTGTTGTAATCGATTAATATATGTATATTATACATTTAAGATTTTTAAAAAATATTTATAGAAAATTAAGTTAGGAATTTACATTACCTGTCTAAGTTGGCTGAACAGTTCAAAGCGCATTCACGTATGCCTGCACAAGAAGTGAGTGAGATGTCTATCGATAATTTTTTACCGATGGACTCTCCGATGATCAAATTAAACAAAGAATTAAAAAATAAAAAAAAAGCATAAGTTAGAAATCTACAATATTTTATATTATAAAACAATAATTATAACATAATATCATAAATTCATATAAAAAGAATGCATATGGCACGTGTTTAAATATACGCACAATGTTAACATAATAACATAATATTTTTTCTTCACAAAAAATAATTTCTCCACATCAAGTAATATTTTGACACTTCTCGAGTAATATGTATTATTGGCTACATAGCATTTTCATGAAATAATATGTGTGATTATCTATATAGCATTTCTATTTAATCATATAGTAAAAAATATCGTGAGTAGGATAATGGCGAGCTGGCATTATTGGGTAGTAAAAAGATAAAAAATAACACATGATATTTTTTTTTTGTCGGATGCATTGTGTAAGCAATGGTCGTGTTTGAAATAATTATTTATTTACTTATTGTATTTGGTTTGTTTTTGTTTTTAACAAATTATTTTTATTAGTTAATTAAATTATTATATTATTTTTAACAATCGTTACTAAATTTTTTTTATTTTCTTATCAAAATTTCTCACTTTTCTAGTTCTCTTATTGAAAGAACCAAAAAGGTCAAAAAAATGTATCCAAATAAAGTAAAAGAAAACAAAAAATTTTAAATTTAGCCCAATTAGATCCAATGTTAGGTCATACTCCAAGATTACTTAATAATTTGAGATAATTAATTATAAGTCTAATTTTTAGTCTACTTAAGTTTTTTAATTGCTTACAGTCTATTTAGAATTATTTGATAATCTGTGTAAATTGAGTAAGATTAATAATATATAAGGTGTGATTAACAATAAGGTGGGATTGAGACCAGATTAGTAATAAGGTCAAATTACTTTTTTTATATTGATTTGTTTCAGATTAAAAAATAAATTAAATCATAACTTGTTCAATTTGTACACAAGAAATTGGATACAATTTATAATTTTTTAATTTTATCCCTATATTAAATAAATATGTTTTTTAAAATTTATTGCAATTAGGAAAAAATATGAAGGTAATAATTATTTTATTAACAATTCAAGTGAATTGGATTATGAATAACTACCAAGTGGTTATTAGTGATACCCTATTTTGGTGAGATTACTAGTTTGAAGGGACTATTAGTATTAGTGCGACTCATTTTAAAACAATCAAATAAAGTACCATGAATTCAAAAAATTAACAATTCAATCCCTTCTCCTACATAGCTACACCAATCACCAAACAACGCCAGAGATGTGGTGTTGAGATGGATGAATAATGAGTATAGGTGAATAGATGGATATTTAGAATTTAAAAATATTGTTCAATTTGACCTAATTAACTTTAAGACTTCAGTTGTTTCGATATAAAATATTTTTATTAAAAAAATACATTTTGTGTGTTTAATTGTGACTTTAAAAATAATTGTGTTAATAAATATGATAGACCCTTAAAATCTCGGAAACAGCTTGAACTCCTGAACTAAGGATCCCATACAATCGAGAACCCGAACCTTTGGACCGTAATTCCCGAAACTCTAGAAACCCAGACCCCCGAGATTCTAGAAACCCAGACTCTCGAACTCCAAAATTCCAAAAACTTAAACCCCCAAACTTTCGGACCCCCAAGACGATGGGATCCCAAACCCCGAAATCTTTCATCTTAACCCTAAACTAGTAGTGCTAGTGGTTGAATATTAGTACTGGTTGTAGTGACAGTGGTGCAATGATAATGGTAAAAAATATTTTTCACCATAAAAAAGTGATAATTAATTTTTATTAAAATTAACTTATTTTTTATTAACTTAAAACATATTTGCATCATACTAAGCACCAAAAAATATAAAAAAAAATTAAAAATATTTTTCTTTACAACAAACAAAACTTAAAAATAAAAATTCTTTTTGTTAAATCTAATACTATGGAAAATATTAATTATATAACTTACACAAAAAAATACTTTTTCGATTTTATTTTCCTCACCATCCTCTCTCTCTCTCTCTCTCTCTCTCTCTCTCTAATTGCTTTCTTGCGTGCGTATTGGTCTGTTCATCTTCTTCGCCTTTCATCTGTCCTTATCAACCGACCCCTCTTACCCACGTCAGCGTCGTCTTCCTCCTCCCTTCCTCCTCTCTCGTCGATGACTGAACAGTAATCGAAGATGGCTCCATTTTCGCAGTTCTTTCTTCATTCAAATGATCGCCGCTTAAGCGACTCTTCGAGTGTACGTACCGTTCAGTTTATTCTTTCTGCTCTATCTTTCTTCGTTTTGTATCTTTTGCGTCGGTATGTGCCATTTTAAGAACTTTAGTTCCGTTTGTATATTTTACAATCGATCTTTTTTTTCTCTTTGAAATTTTCTCTTCTTCTCTGTTTGCTTGCCGAGAAAAGTGAGGCAAGATTAAAAAATTGGCTTCCGAAATGTGTTTCTCTTTGCACCGCTGAGTCTTAATTTTGTATGCGAAACAAATGTATCAAAATGCGAATGAAGATTTCTATTTTCTTTTGATGTAAACAAGCTTTGTTTCTCTAATCGAATTCATGATCAACGAACACATTTTGAGAGCTTTTCAAACTAGTTTGCAAAATCGAGTCAAACTGTTCTGTATGTTTATCTTGTCTGTCAGAATACAAACGCATAGCAATTGATACATATGTGCCCATTTCTGTGTACAGTGTTTGTAGCTCTCTCTCTCTCTCTCTCTCTCTCTCTCTCTCTCTCTTCTCTGTGTATGCGAGTGTCACATTGGGAGGCAGTAGCTTTTTTGGGGTGGGGCTTAGGATTTTCTACTTTTCTTTTGAGATTTTTTAACTTATTCAGACATTGGATTGAGCTTTTTAGGGAATTTTACAGCAAAGTTAAATTGTGATACTCTATTCCACGTGAATCATAAAAAATCTGTCTGTGTATAGTGAAATAAGTTAACTATTTATAATAACTTGAGTTTAAGTATTTAAGCATTTTAAATTATGTTATTACGTTCTTTACTCAAGTTATTGTACTAGTAGCCAAGTTGAGTCGTTACACTAATTTTGTTTTGTTTGTTTTGTTTCCCCTACATTTCTTATCTGCCAGAAATATTGATTCTGATTTCAAGTGCTACATAGTTTCATATTTTTCCTGCTAGAGGTTCAGTAGGAGCTTGGAAAACCTGTCACGGTTCATGGGCATTGCAATGGGTTGAACGTCCCTCCAAAATGTTTAGAAGCTGAAACACATGCTATACACAATAGAAGTGGAAGATTAAAGTTTGTGGCATCTATGAAAGACTTGGTATGCTGATTTCCTTCTATTCTACAAGTTCAAATTTCACTAGTTCCACCTCTATATAAGCTGTTTCTTAGCTTGTAAGAATAATCATTTCCTCTCATTTGATTTGTTTCGTTTTGAGGTTGGCTTGACCTTCATATTTCGCTCTCTACTTTTGTGTTTAATTATATGTTTTGCTCTTAACCCACCCGTGGAGAAATAGAATGAAAAGAAAAAGGAAAAAATAAAAAGAATATTTTCTGAGAGTTGTTATATTCTTCTGAAGACATATTATTGATGTTTTTGGCTGATCACAGCTGCTGGTTTTAGTAGTAGGTAAGATCAACAAAAAAATATATTAAATCATTGACTAGAACTTCTAATCATTTGTGTTGACTATGTATTTGTTGTGCTCAAATGTATTTGTCAGTAAAGTTAAAACCAAAATGTCTGAGATCATAATGTGCCTTGGAATTAAAAAAAAAATATGAATTTGCATTATCCAAAATGAAAATTGATTTTTACCCTTGAGAGTTGTGTTATTAATCTTGCACGTGATGATCTAGCATGCATAGGGTATATATAGTTCTGATACAAGGGTTTTTCTTGTCAGGATGGCAGTGATGCATATGTAAGAGGCAAGAGTGAAGAAAATCCACTGTATGAAATGGTTGACGAGAGAGATAAAAATGCAGCACATATTTTGGTAGAAATGGCCAATCGTGTTTCACGTTTGGCTAAGAACAACTTACAGTCATTTACAAGGAGCCCTGGTGTGTTTCAGATGTCAAACAATAAGTTGTTTCCTACTGTTTTAGGTGATTGTACTATGCATGATGCTACTAGGTTGGAGAGAGATGGCAAGACAAAAAAGGCGACCGGTGGAAAGTTAAACTTATCATCATCGAAGGCCAACCATGTGGAGAGAAAGCAGAAGAAAAGGGACATTGAGAATAGATTTTCTTTGCCTCAGTCAAAAAAATGTAAGAATCAATGCATCAACAAGGAGGGACTGAACTGTATGCATGAAATGCACGAATTATCAGATATTTGTGGGTTGAGCAGTGGACGGGGCACAAAAGGTTTGCAAAATGTTGGAGTTTTTGCGAGTGATGATCATGATGGACTAGGCAAGGGTTTCTTAGAAACTAAGAAGAAGAAGATGATGAACAAGCAGAAAATGAAAGCAGATGACAAATGCTTGGATCAATGGAATGACTACGATCATTTACGCTCTAAATCCAATAAGTTGAACGGTGAACCTATTTTGAAGAAGAAATCAGGATTACAGAAAGTGGATTCTGAAACTGTTTTCTTACGGTGTGGGGTAATAAACGATATGCTCCATTCGGATGATGCATCCGTGGATGATGGGGTGTCTGTATTGGAACCAGCAAAAAGGCAGCAATTTCCTTTGATCATGCCCACATTTCGTACTGGGTTCTCATTCTGCATCATACGTCTTCTTTCTGCTGTGCGCCTGGCACTGGTCATCCCACTTGCAGAAGATTTTACTCTAGCACTTGGTCAGCATCTTAGAGAGGTCCAGAGAAGGCAAAGTGATTGCGTTGATGTTCTTAACAGAAACATTGAATCTGTCGATATGTTTCATTCTTGTGAATACAGGGGTGTCATAAATTCAGAACAGGCAGAGGAAAGGATTTTACCCTCTCTTACGATTTATGAAATCGTCTGGCGTGTGAAATTCATGATATTAAAACCTGGAGACCCTTGTATTGTTGAAACCCAGGAACCCCTTTTGGATTTAGTCAGAGGAGTACTCAAGATATTTTCATCTAGAACATCACCTCTGGGTGCGAAGGGTTGGAAGCCTCTCACAACATACGCAAAATCTACCAGGAGGTGGTCCTGGGTTGGTCCTATTTATTTTAATTTGTCAAGTGCTGATCGTACCACCAGGGTAGAGACGTCTTCTGAAGCTTGGGGTTTTCCTCGCAAAATGATTGTAAAACTGGTTGATTGCTTTGCAAACTGGATGAAAAATGATCAAGAAACACTCAAACAAATTGGTTGTCTTCCTGCACCACCTGTGGTATTGACACATCCCGCCAACGCAAAGGAAAGATTCAAGGACTTGAGATCTCAGAGAAGTCTCGCAACTATTAGCCCAAGCTCCGACGAAGTAAGGACTTATTTTCGCAGAGAGGAAACTCTGAGGTATTTAGTTCCCGAGAGGGCTTTTTCTTACACAGCACTTGATGGAAGGAAATCGACCGTCGCTCCTCTGAGAAGGTGCAGTGGCAAGCCATCAGCAAGAGCTCGAAATCATTTTATGCTTAAAAACAACCGGCCACTTCACGTAACCATTCTCTGTCTGGTGAGAGATGCAGCTGCTCGATTGCCTGGAAGTATCGGTACCAGAGGAGACATCTGTACTCTGATAAGAGACTCGCAATTTGTTGTGGGCGACATTTCTGATGCACAAGTAAACCAAGTTGTGAGTGGAGCTTTGGACCGGTTGCACTATGAACTCGATCCGTGTGTTAAATATAATAGAGATAGGCACTTGTGGGTTTACTTGCATGGAGAAAGAGAAGAAGATTTTGAGAGTGACCGGACCTGTTCTAAGAGGAAGTGTTAATGGCAAGGGGAAATGCTCGACGAAGATCTGGCTTGACAGAAGCTATCAGGTATGGAGGATAATTCATCGTAATTCAAAGACTCTTGGCTTTTTTTTCTTCTTTAAAGAAAGATTTTGAAGGTAAAACAAATTGTTGGTTTGATCCCGCTAATATGGTGAGCCTAGTTCAACTTCGAATCAAGGAATCTATGGGAGCATTTAATGAAAATCAGGACAGTTCCCGATAATCAGATATGCAACCGATCAGCATATTGATTAGTGGAATAGTTAATCAGTTTTTTTTTGTCCATTTGGCCTTTGCCATTGATGATGTCTGGAGAATGGTTATGCAATTTAGAATATTGATTGCTCAGTAGATGGTTGAACCCCTGTTTTCTTTGGTTTGTGATATTTCTGTTAATATGGTGCCAGTTCTATGGTTTGTTTATGAATATGCCTGGAGCCAAACATGTCCTTTTGCTTTTAATGGTTAGGGATTAATAAGCCAATAAGCCTAAAAAAAGCCCTTTGCCAAACATGGCCTCAGTATCAAATTATCATTTTGGTGCTCATTATATGATAAACAGTATCAGTGGAGGTGGTGGCAGGGTGGCAGCACAGTGGTAGGTGGGGATGGTTGGCAGTAGTGGTGGCAGTGATGACGACAATGGTATGGTGAATATATCATTCTATGTTGAAATGAAATATCTAGTTCTTAAGAGTGTAGGAATAAATAGGTATTTTCACTTTTTGCTGAATTGCTATTCCAATAGAATGATCATCTCGTGTAATTTTAATTGCTATACTAATTTAGATCTTGTTTTTCAATATCTTTTTCCCTTGCATCTCATCATAAGCAGTAATTAGTCTGATAAGAAAGCTCAGAATCTATATGGATTTATGTATCCAGCCTTATACCGTATTTGGAGTAATTTTTTTATTCCGTATTTGTATTAATATGACTTATATAATAAGTGACATTAGTTTTATACTATGAACACTATATAAGATTATATCAAGTTAAAAGATGGTATTAAAAAAAATTACCCATTGTATAAGATTTTAAATTTATTTAAATAATTTCAAATTTTTCTCTAGAAAAAATTAACATTTTATAATCTTAAATAAAAATAAGAGTAATTTGAGAAATTCGGTTCCTATCGATTGCTATATTTAGCACTTCAAATAATGTGTTGAATTGAATAAAACTATTGAATGAAACAACTCTAAATATAGAATATGATACATTATTTTTAAATTCTCTCTCATATATGATGACATAGTCAAATTAAATCGTATAATTATATTCAATCCAATCCCCTTTTTATCGAAACTCCAAACGTATCCTTGGTGCATCTATTCCTTCCCTTTAGTTAATAGCAGGGAGAGAACATTTGGGATGCAAAACAGCCTCAAATAAACCTGATGATTTACTTGCATTGCCATTTGCTTGTTTATTTTGAGCTCTTCAATTGATGCGGCGCTTGGTAAATCAAACGGTTGCTTCTTTTGTGCCAACTGTGAAGATTCATCATCCACCTGGCTGAGAGAAACACATCAATGCAGTATAAAACATTCATTAAGGACTCGTTTGGTTGAAAAACTATATATTTTTATGAGATAATTAGTATATCCGCATTATTAGTACTGTGCGGGGGTGCATCCGCTGAGGTGAGTTGAACGAAAAAAACTAGGTCTTTGACATTAAATTCACAATTTTGCAACTCTTGCACCAAAAAATGGGGTGAAACTACCCGATGAGTTTTTGTCGGAAAGTTTCTCCAATACTTAAGTTAGTGTCTATCAAGTTTAGAATCGAACTTGAAGAGATTTTGGCTAAGTTTTTGTATGTCAAAAGTGTGTATACCTCTTATTGCTTGCCTTATTTATTTATAAAGGATCGCAGTACAGATTTTGGCGAGAGAATGCTTGTTCTTCCTGGCCTGCTTGGGAGGGAATTGCCTAGTCTCTTTTTGGAGCTTGTTTGGAACCCCTTTTTTTTTAGACGGCTGCTTGTTAAGGCATTTCATGTAATCTTGACTGTTATTAATGCGAATGTGCACGGATACGCTATAGTCATAAATGCTCTTTAGTCTTGGCTACGCTATCAGTAATGCTTTCTATGTCGTCTACAACTGACATAACAACTCTTACGACCTATTCGCGCGCACTATAGCTCGGTGTCTAGTCACAGGCCTACTGTCGATTCAAGTCCCCTGTCCTTTGGACTTGGGTTTAAATTGTGGTATGGCCCATATGTATTAAAAATAAATTGGTCGACCCCTTCAAGTACCTAGAGTATAATAAATAAAATTGTTAGTGTAATATTTTTTTTTACTGAATTGCGTTTGGTTGAGAGTGAAATAAAAATGAAGATAAATTGTATATTATTTAGCTTGACATGATTTTAATAGAATTATTATAAAATTACAAAATAAAGTAGAATAATAATAGTCCCGAGACAAAATAGGGCTTATGGATGGTTAGGAGAGACAATTTAATAGTTTTAACAATTCCAACCCTCTCTCAATCTGGAAAACCAAGCAAGGAGCTATATGAGAGTATTCCAATATGGTCCTCCCCTCCTTAAACAAACAATGTCTACACTCTAGCAATTTATGGTTCAAAACTAGGGGTATAAAAATGGTTTGAAATTCGACAGGAGTTTGAAACCCGCTACTATGCAGGCCCAGCCCGTACTGTTCATAGGCTGGACCTGGACCGCACCTTCCAAACCCGTGGGCCGGCCCGTCCGCCCAAAAACCCGCCATAAGCTCAGCCCTAGGCCCGCTGTTAGGAAGAGGGAGCCTTAGGGTGTGTAAGGTTAGGTTATGTTAATAAAAAAAAAAAAAGAGAAGAAAAAGAGAAACAGCCAAGGAGTCTCAGACTTGTCGCAGCCCCTTCACCAGCGACGCATCGCCGCTCCACCTGCCACCCCTCCTCTCGAGCTCTCTCTATTGCGTCTCTCTCGCTCTGTGTCTCTCTCTCTCTCTCTCTATCTATATATATATATATATATATATATATATATATATATATATGTG
>JAOTRH010165813.1:0-12641 GCA_034768845.1 Heliamphora exappendiculata
GATATATATATAATATATATATATATATATATATATATATATATAGACTTTCTCCCATATAAAATCAATTGCCAATGAATGTTATTAATTTTTAAAATTTAATTGCTAATTGAATTGTCAATTGAATTCAAAAATTAATTTTAAAATAATGGTCAATAATTTTAGAATAATGGTGAATTCACTATTTTCAACACATACAACATAAAATGTCTTAATTTTTGGTGAATTTCAACCTTTGTTGCATCTTTAATTAAGAAATCTTTCCTTTTTTTTTTAATAAAAAAACCATTTGTTCTATATATGAATATTGAATTTATTAAGGGAAATAAGACAAACAAATGGTAATAAAAACTTATCATGCATATTTATTTTTTAGGTGTAACAAACAAAAAAAAAGATTTTTTTGGCAAATATCTTTTCATTTTCTTTTAATTTTAACCTAATAGAAAAATAAAAATAGTTTCTTTGGTTGTATTTCTTTTATTTTCTTCCCTTTTCCTTTTTTTTTTCTTTATGCGAATGCAAGATGTAATATAAAGGTTATAAGTGTTATATGTAATTCTTTAATTGAGCTAAGTTTCCATTAGTTTTCTTGCAATTTCCTAAACGTTCAATGGCTTTTGCTCATTTGGGATAGCTTTTATCCATTTATTTATATAAAAAAAAATTTCTTTATTTATTTTTATCAAAATTTCTTTATTTTCTTAGTTGTTCGTGGAAAGAAATACCTACAAATCAGGATAATTTGGTCTAAAATTGAAAGAAAATCACTAAAAACCCACTAAAAGGCCTTTAAGTGGCCTTAGTAAAAAAATATTTTTTCAAAATTCTTATATGGTATAAATTTATAAATTGGGTTTTTAAATAGAGACCTTATATATAAGATTTGTAAAAGAATTAGTTATATTCTTTTTTTTTTTTTAAATCACGTCTCATTTTATGTTGATATACCTAATATGTTTGTAAACCTTATTTGAACACAAAGCAACATTGAAAGTTAGACCACCACCTACTTTTTTCCTTAAGCTGAGGAATTGAGAAATTTTTCGTATAACAATTATAGCCCCATTTTAAAAAAAAAAAATTATTTTAATAAAATTCGTAATTAAGTTATCAATAAAATATACCATTAATAGATAAAATTCTCAGTTAAAATAGAATTCTGAGTCATTTTCTTATTTTGACAAAAAATCTTATACTGAAAATTTTCTTAGTTAAATGCACAATGATTAGAGAAAATAAAAATTCTCAATCGTTGCCTCTTGCCAAACTCTAGATAACCTCGCTGCACTTCCCCCTTCTCGCTGAACCCTAGGCTCTCATCGCCGTGTTGCTCTCGTCATCCCTTCCTTCCCCCTTGCTGAAATCCTTTTTTTTCTTTCGTTGAAACTATATGTTGACAACGACCTCCGAAGTTGTCGTCGCCACCAGTTGTCATCTTCACTGTCGTTAATGCCTCAAACCCTCACCTCTCTGCTGAAACCCTTGTGCGGCCTTTTCTCTGTCGCCTGTGCCGCCGCCACCACCATTTTGAAACCATAGAACCTTCCTATATTTCTCGCGTAAGATGCGAGAAAGAAGACCACTTAAGAGGCGACAACTACGGTTAAGATAGGGATTGCAGACCAAATGACAAAATTATCATAAAAATATTTTATGTTTAAAAAGTAGGATCTGACTTTTAAAAAATTTAGTATTAAAACTAATTTTCTACGAACTTTCTACAAAAAAGCTAATAATTAATTAAGCCTTTAAAAAATGCATCCACTTGGATTAACATTTGAAAAAGCTAAGTAAAAACAGTAAAAATTAATCTTATAAAAAAATTATCCAAAAATTAAAAAAAATCATATAAAAAAGTTATCTGAAATGTATGAATGATCAACCCATTAAACCACCAATTCCTCCCCTCTCCCTCAAAAAAAAAAAACAAAAAAACAAAAAAAAATAATGATCCACCAAGGTGCTAATAATGTCTAGGTACAACTTATGCTGAACTGACTTGGAGAATTTTTCCACAACAAATGAGTCCAACAACAATGCTTAAGAAAATAATATGAAGGTTTTGTTTTAATTCCCTTCTTTAGTTGTTGACTCTTGTTTTTATTGAATATTTGAATTGCCAATTAGGGTGATGGTGGTTCAGGTAACCCTGGTCCACCAAAACAATTTTTTTTTTAAAAATAACAATAAATAAACAGAGAATATATACTAGCAACCAAGTATGGATACTACTACTTAGTGTCTGTTTGAGATGTTTAAAAAATTTAGTTTTTAAGAGATATAGTATTTTTAGAAGAAAAAAATTCAAAATTTTTTGAGATAACTTATTATAGTAGATTTTTGCTTTTTTTATTAAAATGTCTAAAATACTTTTATTTTTTGTATTTAAGTTATAATATTTAAGATATTAACGTAACTTTTTTTTAAGAGTAAAATTAACTTTTTAAACTAAAGATTCTATAATCATTTGATTCTACAAAAAAATTAGCGTATTTGGAATATATATATATAAGGTTTTTTTTTCCTTAAGAAAAAGAGTAAAAAAAAGTTAGTGACTTTTTAAAAACGTCAAATAGTACAATTTAAAAATAAAAATAAATAAAAACTATTTTTTTGTTAAAAAAATCAACTTTTAAGACAGCCCAAACAGGACCGAAAATATCATATCTTGAATGGTGTGGTCTCACCACCCTATCAAGTATCACCCAATGGTTATGATCAAATTGATCACAATTTGTTTGTGACCATCAAAATGGATAAATTTTAACCCTTGTTTGTCAACAAAATCTAGTCAAAAAGAAAAACAGCATAGTCGTCCAAATTTGGCCAACTTAGACACCGTGTGGGAGATAATTTTTTAAAGTTTTTTTTTTAGTTTTTGTAAAAAAAAATTATGTCAGTTCAAATAATAATACTTTTTAAATTTTTCTAGTTATGAAAAATAAAAAAACTAAAATCATTTAACTAAAAAATAAAAAAATTAGATATAATGAAAAAAAGCCACTTACAGCCCATTTTCAAGTCAATAGTAATTTGTTTTTAATTTTATTTAAAATGATTATATTTTTATATTCGATTTATCACTGACGAATAATAAATTGAACAAAACATAAGATGGAGGTACCAAGTACTAAAAAAACTGCTTTCATAAGGTTTTAACCTTCTAATCATTCAGATTACGGTAAATTATACTTAAACTCTTTATATTTTTATTATTTATTATTTATTATTTTTTTATTTTTAAAAATTACACTATACTCTCTAAGTGGCAAAAATAAAATAATTATAATATTCTTAACTAAAATTTTTTTTATCTCAAACAGTACCTTAGCTTCTTGGATGCTGCCATCTCACCTCTAAAATTTAGAAACTAGTGAAGCACCATGAAGATTCATGAGTTGCCAAACCACAGTAGAAACTTAACAGTAATGTAATCGTTGAGCTATATAGCATGGGATTGTCAAAAAGTCAACGTTAAGAATACAAAAAATAGGGCTACATGCATTGCCCTTTTGTCTCCTCCGTTTGGTTTAAATAGCATAATGACTTTTTTTGTGTTTTTTTTATTTTAAACTTTTTTATTTTTTAATTTATATTATTTTTACGTTTTCAGCTACTTCTGATGAGACTAATTTAAAAAGTATAACTAGATTAAAATTTAAAAAAATTCATAACATATTACCTTAATTAGTTATGACTAGTTCATATGAGATTTTACCTAAATTTTAATTGAGTTCGTACAAATAAACTGTAAAATTAATTTTTTAAAAATTAATTAAAGTGCGCGTAAACCAATCTAAACATGTACCTTAAATTATAAAAAAAAAAAAACAAAACAAAAGGTTCATTAAATACTAAAAAAAAATCAATAAAAAAAAACTCATTAAGTTGCCTTTTTTTTCCTCTTATCTTAATTTGTTTTGGTCAAATTTTTTGTTTTAACTTTTTGAATTCCTTACTCACGAGGAGAGTAGTTTCGAAAGTATAGTCATTTCAGCTAACAGTAAAAAAAAATTTACTAAAAAATAAAAAAATATGCGTTGGATTGGCTTTTGTTAAAGTAGTTTTTTTTTTCTTATTCTTTGATTTTTAATTATTTTATTATTTTTATTATGATAGTGAATTTTAAAGTATATACCTGTATAATTTAAATATGAAAAAAAACCACTTAGATGATTTTAAGTCATTTTTTATGTCTAATTTAGACTGTTTATTTTTGTTTTCTGATTAAAATTCTTTACTTTATTAATTTCTTGTGCCGATAAAAATCTAGAAATATATTTGTTTAAACTAATATTGAAAAAAAACTACTAAAAATAAGAAAAAATATATATATAAAAAAACTTGTAAAGAAATTATACATACTAGATAACAGGGGCAGAAATGTAAATGAACTCACACCACCGCCTCTTCATCTACTCCACTCTCACTCACCTTCTCTCACTTCAAAACCCATTGCCTAAAACCATTCCACTCCACAAACACACACTTCTTAACATCTCAACTTCCTTCTGCCTTCTAATGCACCCCTGAGCTTCACAGAATTCTCTCCCATGGAAGAACTGAAGACTATTACTATCTCGTCCGACGGGTCCGAAGACGAGCTTGTTAGAGAGCTTTTGGATGACATATCACCTTTCCTACTGGCACCACCACCGGAGCCACCCGTTCGCCGCCTTGTCTCCTCCACCGATTATTATCCGGGGCCGACGATCGGTGACATCGACAATGCTCTGTCACTCACAAATTACAACCACCATAATTTTCAGGACATCTCGCAGTCTAGGTTAGTTTTCTCTTATAATAATTTGATTGATATCTTTGTCCCAATATGAATTTAAGGATTGGTCAGTCAGGTAGGTAGGTGAGGGAAGCTGCCACCAATGTCTCAAATTTTTGTCAAAATTTAGAATTTTTCATGTAGATATAATATAAGTATATTTAAGTTCGTCCCACCACAGGTGGTTCACAAGTGGTAAATCCAAATGGGTAATTTAATTAAATAAAGTTTTATTCAGAGTGGTCCCATGTTATGACCTTAGGTGCAACAATCTCGTTGTTAAATTATTCAAAATTTTATGATATTATGAAAGAATTCTGAAATTTAAAATGTTAAATAATACGTATAGAACATAAAAGGACACGACCGATCTTAACTTTTTAATCTTAATCACCCATTCACCGCCTTTTCTCTGCCGCCAATTAATCAGGGCCAACGATATCGACAATGCTTTGTCACATACCAATTACTATCACAATTTGATTGAAATTTGTGGCCCAACATGGGGTTCGAGGTCAGATAGACGAGGAAAGCTGCCAACTAAGTCTCGAGTTTTTCTTGAAATTTAAATTTTTTCACTTAAGTTTAATATAAATATATTTAAGTAAATTATTAATCTAAATTTTATGTTGTTTATTTTTTTTTAGCAAACTTTTTTTTATTTAAAAAAAAAAAAATTTACTTATTTGATTATCTCGTCGAGACAATTTTAAAAAATAAAATTATTAATTAAAAAATTAAAATATCTCAAAAAAAATAAAAATAAATAAAAACTACACGAATTAGTCCAAGCATGGCCCTAATTACAGCCTTGATTAGTTGTCTTGTAAATAAATTATGAGAAGGCAGCTTGATGTATAAGTAATATTATATTGTATTTAATTGATGTTTGTAAATTAAATTTTATTGAGACATAGATTAAAAAATATCTTTGGTTTACTTAAGTTTTTATAGTTAATGTTTTTTAAAAATTAAATTAAATGTTGCCAAGGCTCCATATTAAAATTTCGTTTAGGGTCTCGAAATTCTCAGAGCCGAGTCTAATTTTTTTTTATAAAAAAAAAAAAAAAAACTTTCGGTCTGTTTGGACATAAACTAATTCTTTTCCTCTGGCAGGATTTCGATATTGGAGAAGGATTTGAGTAAGGTTGAGAATAAGTATACTCTAAGAATCCAGAGCTCTGGCAGTGCAATGGCTGATGATGGATATAAATGGAGGAAGTACGGTCAGAAATCAATCAAGAATAGCCCAAATCCTAGGTAATTTGAATTTGGTAAAACATACCAGAAAAAAAAAAATTCAAAAAATTAATTGTTCGGGTACTCTTCTTATAGACTCCTTCAATCACTTTCATCATCTCGGCATGATGCGTTTGAAGAAATGTATTTTATGTTAAACCTATCATCCAACGACTGAGATGATGAAAATAGTTGAAGAAATGTATGAGAGGAGTGCCTAAAATATTATTATAAAATTACATATTTTTTATTAATTATATTTGTTAAATAATTAAAAAATAATAAATAATCTAAATTATGTGTGTTGCAATTAATCATTTATGAGAGTAATATTGCATGATAGTAAGAAAGTGTATGTTTTACCTAACAAAAACACTATAGGCCCATAATTTTTACCCATAAAAATCATGTATAAAGCGATGTGTGTGGTTTAGATTCAAAGTTAGTATAATATGGGTATATTCTGAATAAATCTTATCCTTACACGTCACTTTATCGGTAATTTTATAAATAGGAATTATAAGTATGTAGTATCGCTATTTACCCAATGGCATATTTAGAAGGTGTATTTAATATCAATGCTTCACAAAGTCTTTTGGACGTTTTCTCACATAATTAATGTTGTTCTCTGCCTCAAGATATTCCCAAACTCAAATGAATTATATCATTGTGGGAGATAATTAAAATATTGATCCTGACATTAAGCTCTTGTTTGGTTTTTTTTAAAAGCTATTTTTTTTAAAAGTAAGCTTTTAAATAGTAGAGTTTGGTTACTTAGTATTATAAATACCCTTTCTTGAGTAAAATAATTATAATATCCTCGATTGAAAATAACTCTCCTCAAATTAAAATTTAAAAAAAATCATGTTAATATTTCAAATATTACAATTTAAAAACAAAATGTAAGGACATATTAAATATTTTAATAAAAAAAAAACTACTAATTAAAAAATTATCTCAAACATTCTAATTTTTTTATTTTTCTTTTTTTTTAATAAAAAAGCTATACTTCTTAAAAACTAATTTTTTTAAACATCTCTTTTCTTAATAATTATAATTATTGTTGTACTAATCTCAAATATCTTAAGATTAACATACTCGTTAGTATTTCCCAATATTTTTTTTAAAAAAAATCTGATATATACCTATCTCTATAGAAATTATAAGAACTATTCAACTCTTTTAAATTAAATTTGTGTCTCTATTCCTATGTATATACATTATATACACCTAAAATATATATATATATATATATATAATGGAAATGGGGCCATATGTTCCCCCACAAGATAATTTATCATATCATATCATGGCAAATTTTGCTAATTGTTGGATCAATATACACCAATTTACCATGTATCTCTGTAAGCAAAAGTTGTTTTTCAACTTTGCATTTAGGAGATTAGTGTCCTTTAACCACTTCATTGTTTATCATATTTATTTTCAATCCACCCAATACATGTTTATTATATATAAGGACCTCTTTATTTACCAAAATGCCTTAACACCATTTATGATTTTCCTTGTAGCCTTAAGCCACTTGCTTGATTAGCTAAGTTGTGCTCTTAGGAGGCAATTCTATTGATACTTGAGAGAAATTTCTTTCCTCAAGTTTTTTTCTTCTTCCCAAAATATCCCTTTCATCAATTTCACTTACCTACTAATCCCCCGGTTGCCACTTCCAAGCCCTCTCACTCTAGCCTTCGCTTTCCTCTCATGCTCCTGCCATGGCTGTCATTCCTCTCTTTCTCTCTCTGGCATTTGCTTTCTTCCTTCTTCTTTATGTCGCACCTCTTCTCTCTCACTTGTGCTCTCCTCTCTTTTTTCCACCGCCACCATTTTTAAACTCTCTCTCTCTCTCTCTCTCTCTGTGAACACTCAAAACCTAGGGTTTTCAAATTTACAGTATAGCCCGTTTTTGGCATATCTAGAAAGCTAATTCTAATTACAAAAATGTCAGTTTTTTAGCTTTGGATTTGGTATATCAAAAAAGTTATCAATTTTTAAGAAAAGACACCGTATACATTCCAGACGCTTTTAATTTTTTTTTATTTAAAAAATAACTAGTTATAATACTTTTACTTAAAAAATTAATTTTATTTTAAAAAATAAATTAAAAATATATATTATTATTTCAAACACTACAATTTAAAATTAAAAAAAAAACTTATTAAGTATTTCAGTATAAAGTAAAATAAAATAAAATAACTCTAATCAAATTATCCGAAACAATCTAATTTCTATTTTCTTTCTTATTTTTCTAAAATACCTCTTAAAAGTTAAAATTTTTGAACCATCTCAAAACAGAGGCATAGTGTATATAAATATATATATATATATATATATATAGAGAGAGAGAGAGAGAGAGAGAGAGAGAGATAGATGTACATAAAGATATATAAGCATATATGTATAAACTACTATTTTCTTGTGTTGTAATGAAAAAACAGGAGCTACTACAGATGCACCAACCCCAGATGCAGTGCCAAGAAGCAGGTTGAACGGTCGAGCGATGATCCAAACAGTCTCATCATCACATATGAAGGGCTACACCTCCATTACGCGTACCCATATTTTCTGCTCAACCAACCCCAGAATGTCAACCCACCGCCCAAGAAACTCAGAACCACCATCGCAAATGTAGAATCCCAAGCCTACGAACCTCTCCCCATGGAAGAAGATGCAGAAGAAGAAGATGAGCAAAGCCCAATAAACTCGTTTGCAAGCCCGTTTCATGGGACATTTTTGGATTCGAGCTCAGAAGGTACGGGCCCACAAGGATTGCTCGAAGATGTGGTGCCTTTGATGATTCGAAACCCATTAAACCACCGCTTTTCTTCTAATTCCACGTCTTGCTCTTCTTATCCTTCTCCACCTGCCTCACCTTCTTCTCTCTCTTGGTCCCCTGACTCTTTCCTCTTTACATTTTAATGTTGGATTCTAAGCTTTTTAGCATTAGGTGAACAACCCTAGTATATATATATATATTCCAACTTATTGGAGCAAATAGACCTCAAGGGGTCATGTCTCAATAAAGAATCTTATTGGCATTATGTAATAAGGATATATAACTAACTATATTGCACTATGTTTTTTTTTCCTTTAATGATATGGGTGGAATGTAAGTTAAATGAAAACTTGTTTGTCAAGTTCATCCATCTTTAATAAACTAGAGAAACGTCAAAGAAAATTGTTTTGATTATTCATATATGCACGTGGGACTTACAATATGAATAACTAAAATTATTATTTTTTTAAATATTTTTATAGTTAATTTTGATATTTGTAGTGAGTATAGAGAGAGTCTACGAGAGAGTATGCGTATCTTTCTTATGAGAGAAAAAAATTTTACTTTTATAGTGAAAAATATGGAGTTCGAATAGGAGAGGAATTGGATCCCCCTTCTTCTTCTTCTACTTTTTTTTGTGTGGATAAATCATGCCATCGTGTGCTAATCTCGGCCCTAGATCTTCCTAGATTCACTTTTTTTAAGCTTATCAAAACTGCTTAGGGTAAAATATTTAAATTTAAAACAATTGGAAGTCTATCAAAACGGCCTTGTTCTTATTTGGGCTGGGCTCGATCAACATTTGAACTTCTGCCCAGGATCTAAACTTGGCCTATCTAGGTCCAACTTGAAAATTCCAATTAGGGCTTCGGCCCACTTCACAAATTATTTTAAATTTGAAGAGAATTAAACATGAAATGGATTCAAGCAAATTCAATCTTTTTAAAAGGAATGGTGCAAAGGTTTTTATAATTTTATTTTTGGATAAGTTTATGTGCACATCGACCAAAAAAATCACGTTAACTCGAACGTGAGCATGAAAATTGAATAAAGAGCACAAGTTGGTTTCATGTTAACTCACCACGCGTAAAAAATCAAAAACTAAATTAAAAGAATTAATGTAAATATTATATTAGGAATATTTACATTACATATAGATGAGTCATTGTTAAATATTTTTTTTAAAGGTATATAAAATATTTGCAACGATAAATTCAAAAAAAAAGAAATATTTACACTATTTCTTTACAAATGCACACTAAATTTGTATTTCAATGTGCATTGAAAAACGTATTATGTATAATTTTAGATACTAAAAAAATTTTAAACTGCATTTTTATATACAGAAAGAGAATAAGAATATAAATTTTCCATTCAAAACAATATTCAATATTTCACTTGCATACTGACCAATGTTATGATTAGCAACACCTTATTTTCAATTTAAATCACAGTTTTGTTTGGATGACCAAAATATTGAGAGAGAATATACAGCAATATGATTATTGAAAATCAAATATTTTGTAATATTGAAGGTGTCATTTCTCCGAGCGGCTCCTTGAGTTCCAATTTAGGCCTAAGAAGAAAAAGCAACGTTAGAGGGAATGTCGAAATATTTTCAACGGAGCTCTCTCCGATGATTAAATTAGTAATCCGGTAGAATGAAAAACAAGCAAAAAGAAAATATTCATATCCCAGCTCCGGAGAGAAAAATAGAACTTACTTATATATTTCTTACTGTTAGTCTTTTATGCAGCACCTTTTGAACACGTGGTGTGGTCTCTCGTACCAAATGATTATGGTGGTACAATATAGATAGATATTCAACTTTCAATAGTACCACGTAATAGTCACGCGCTGAGTTGATCAGACGTTTCATTTTTTACTTGGATTACGTCATTTGAGAAGATTGCATCTGTCTTCCGTGCTAATTGGCTCTTGACCGACTAGTCAACTACCGCTACTCCCAACTCGAATGATCAGCTGATCGACTGATAGATGGGTTTTCTCATACGGTTGAGTAGAAATTTTTAGTTCTGGCAATCCATAAACAGGTAGAAAAATTAGAGTATTCCTACTGTTCATCAAATATAATACCTAGAGTGATTATATTTAAACATTTGGATGACTTGATGAATCTTAATCAAGAAGCTTTTTTTCTTAAAAGAATTTATTTATTAGTGTTTTGAATATTTTTTTGTTAATTGACCATGAATTTAAAGATTATTGGGAGAGAAGAAACGAACTAAATTCATAATAAGTTTACGAATGTAATTTCTAATTGAACAACTAATCATGAATTATTTTTTATTTTAATCCATTTTAAATGCAAAAATTATAAAAATTAATTAAAATTATATTATCGTTTCTCTCAAAATTCCTGTTATCTAAACATAGATTAAGGCCCTGATTGGCTATTAAAGTTTTTTAATTTTTTTGACTTTTTCGCTTTTTAATCGAAAACTTGAAAAAATCAACATGATTTGTTTAGCAAAAATGCAAAAGAAATTTTTTTTTTAAAATCAAAAAATCTAATCAAAATTCAAATTTTTATAATATTCTACTCAAATTTTTACCACTTTTAAATAGTAATAATATCTATAGTTTATAACTTATTTATTAGCACAAACAACTAAATATAATTGTTATTTTTAACAATATAAATGAAACAATTGTCCAATTTGGAAACAAAAAAGTTAAAAAGGCTAACTTTTTATCCAAACAACTAATTTAAAAAAAATTAATTTAAAAATTAATTTATAAAACAACTTACTTTTAACTAAATTTATCTTTTTAACTAAAAATATAAAAAAAAAAAACTTTTAAACTAATTATCAATTTACCTAAATGCATGATGACCAAAGAAAGACAATAAAAATAGTGAGATGAAAAATTAATTTTCATCACACCACGACATTGTTGTGACCTATCATCCAACTACTTACGTGGAAAAATAAAAATAATTCAATGACCACAATACCCCCTCTCTATCAACACACAAGGGCCATGTGTACAAGGTTAAAAATGGAAATCTATAAACTCCTAATCAAATATCTAATTTGAATTTCAAATTGAATTGAATTGAATAAATAGTGATATGAAAAATAAATATTTTTTTTTAGTTAAATGAATACACTAATGATAGCCCTATTAATAAAAGGTAAAAAGTGGATTAATATTCTTACTTTTTTAAAAAAAAAATCTCTATTAGGCTCTGAAACTGTCATTAGCAGGATCCATGCCATATTTGTATTGGATGATTTAGAGGTGGGGTTGGAGTAGTCTTTTTATCTTTTATTTGGATGCAAAATAAAAGTCTAAGTAAATAGTTCAAATTAAACACCTAATCCTTGGGATAACTCATGGGAGATAAGAGGGTGAAATAGAGAGAAAAATGATTTAAAAAAATAATTAAGAAAAATTTAATTTATCTTAAATCTCTTGTAAACAAACAAATACAAGAGTGAATTAAGAAATAGATAAATAATTTAATGAATATTTAATTCAATTACTATTTGTTATGGGAATTATTCCCTCTTAATCTTACATCCAATACAAACATGACTCTAATTATATGATGGCATCGAATTGTATTAGTTATGCAACGAGATTAAATTGTACTATTTAGTAGGTATAACTTGGAGTGCAAATTTGTTTACCACTTTAAAAGTGGATAAACTTACTCCTTATTAGTTTATTAACTTTTAATAAAAATAGGTCACACTGCTTAACTTTTATACAATTAATCTTTATGCAATTAAAAAAGAGAAAGAAAGCACATTTATAGAATTATTTTTATTTTTAAAATTTAAAATTGTATAACTTTTAGTG
>JAOTRH010165824.1:0-12640 GCA_034768845.1 Heliamphora exappendiculata
TACTTATTTTTGTATTTAGTAATTTTTATTTTTAATTAAAAATTTTTAAATAAAATTTTGTAATTATAAAAAATAAAAACTAAAAAACAAATAAAACAAGGGGGTGTAAGTGTGAAAACAAAGAAATCAGGGGATTTAAGCGTGAAAATACTATTTTTCTGTCCAAAAGTTAACAGAAAGTTAACTTTTGGACCAAAGTGTTACAAAAAATTAAAAGTAAGGGGGTGCAGTGATATTTCAGAAAATAGATGGGGTAATAGTGATATAACTCTTAAATGCATGAGGGTAAGAGTAATTTACCCTAAAGAAAATGTGCAAATTAAAATTAACAATTAACCCGATCACTCCAAAAGAGAAAAAGTGGAGATTAGAAAGATCGGGGATCTAAATAGGGTACCTAGATTGCCGGGGAATCCTCAAGTTGTGGAATGTGCCTCGGCGTGCCAATCCTCGGGGGGTGATCCAAGGAATGTAGGTTTCAATGTAGGTATGGGAGATTAGGGACTCGGTATCTCGGCAAGGTTTCGGCGTCGGGGCTCGGGACGCTCGGTATATCGGCAGAGTCTCTCTCACTCAAAATTCGTCTTGAAAATGTACGCTGGGTACGGTATTTATAAAACTCTTCAACCAATGAGGTGTTGCCACGTTTTGGTACACGTCAGGCCGTTAGGAGTTAGCGGTTGCCACAATGCAAGTTGGCGGTCGCCATGTTTTTAGAAGGTTCCACAAAATTCTATGGCGGTCGCCACAATGGGAGTTGGCGGTCGCCACTTTTGGCTAGGGTTTCTACAAAGTTATACGGCGGGCGCCATGAAGAGAGTAGGTTGTCGCCTTACTTGGGCAGCAATTTTTAATGGTTCATCAAAATTTCATTGGCTTGAAGGTTTCGGGTTCAAATACCGAGCTTGGATCACTTCCCGATGATCGAACTGAGGCACTATTCCACATGTTTTCATCATCAGATTCGCCTAAGATTGGGCGGGGTCAAATTGGAGGGTGTCTACAGTTGTCCCTTTTTGATATAACTTGCATAGCAACGCGTGAAGCAAATTATATCAAAGACCCAGAGATAACAACCATTTGACCGAGCCGTCAATCTTATGCCACAAGCATACAAGCATGCATATGATGTTGGTCGTACTCGAATTTTCATCGAGCTGCCTACGTACCCCTTTTACTAGGGATCAGACCATAGCATAATTCGTAGGGCAAAATGCAAAGATGTAATAATAAGAAACATGATGTGGATGCTAACATGAATAAATACTAACATGATGCAAACATTTACTTTGTAGCGCAAATATAATGCAAGAAAGTTCCACGCAGCCCATTGCTGAGATAGATGCGCCTGAAGCAGAGCTTGCCTCCCGCCGAGTTGCTGAGGTGGCACGAGCAACTGCTGAGCCTCAGGCGACTGCTGAAGCTGCTGCGGAGGCCGCGATGGCTGACTTTTTTGGCCCTCGATGCTGGAGACGGTCATCCGGCACCTTTTAATCCTCACACGTATAATCCATTACCCCATCGCGCGGTTCCTCGTGGCTTGAGACACTATGAGCCTCCCGAGGATGCTGTTGCTGCCGACCTTCTTCTGCGGGAGCCTGACCATCATATATCTTATCGACGTCCATCGATAAGTACCCCATCCTTACTTGTTTTAATATCATAGCATGAAATATCAAACGTAGATGCATGTTTAGGATTCCCCATATGATGTGATTTGATGATGATGACTGATTATGATGATTTATTTTTGAATAATTTTGATCATTTGGATGTTGATTGATCAATAATGATTGGGATTTAAGTTTAACTTAGGTACCTATGCAATAGAAATTCAAACAGTATGTACAATTAGGATCTTTTAAACAACCAACAAAAAAAGGGCGACTATTTTTAACGAAAAATCTTTTTAAAAAATTTATTGTTTATTTCGAGAAAAACACAAACTTAGGGGAGGAAAGTTTTGTTTTGTTTTTCGGTTTTTTTTATTTTTGATTTTGATTTTTGATTTTGTAACGAATCTTAGAAACTTGGGAGAAATTATATTTTTTATTTTTTATTTTTTATTTTTTTTTGAAAACTTTGAAGAATTTTGAGAAATTCTTGAGAAAAACTTAGAAAATTTTTGGAAAATCTGAGAAAATTTTGGGAAAAACTTAGAAAATTTTGAAAAAATCTTGGGAAAAATTTAGAAAATTGTTAGAAAAAAATTTTAGAAAAATATTTTGAAAAAATTTTATGAATATTTTAGAAAACCTTATAAATTTGAGAAAAATTTTAGAAAATTTAAGAAAAATTTTAAGAATGCCGTAAAATTTGCGAAAAAGCTTAGAAAAATCCCAAAAAGCTTAAGAAGATTTTTGTTCTTATTTTTATTTGGGAAGAAGGAAGAATGATAAAAATTCGACTAGTGCACCATGGCTTAGGATCACTAGGAATCACAAACATAGAGTTAAGGTGCCTAGTTCCTTAAAGCTTGAAAGAAACCGAATGATCATCACTTGCACACGAACCTAGGGTTGGGACACCTAGTTTCCTTGGGCTTTGCCTTCAGATATTTCCTACACCTTGCTTGCTTGATTTGTTCTTTATATGTTCTCTATCTGTCTTCTTTTACAGGCTGGTCATTACGTCCGAGGCTTCGGAGATTCTGCCTCTGGGGAGGTGTTGGAGTGGTATGATGCCCTCCCTGCTCGCAGCCGGGCTTACATTGATGCCTCTGGTTTTGCTCGTTTCATATCCCTGCTGTGTAAAACTAGTAATGACCGGGTATGGCTGACAGTCTTGACTGAGCGGTGGTGGGATACCACAAACACTTTTCACTTCACCACTTTCGAGGTTATTTTGTCGCGTTTGAAATTTGCCCTCATCACTGGCATTCGAGTTGGAGGAGCTTCCATCCCCTTTGATCCCACCATTGCGCAGTCTGCTGACGCATTGCTGTATTTCCTCGAGGCTGTTCCTGTTTAGATGGATCGTGACAGAGTTAGATACACCTGGTTCTTTGAGCGGTTCAGACGCTTTTAGTGCACTGAGCCCGTTGCTATGAGTGGGTCGCCCGAGGCTTTCTTATGTATATGTTCGGTACCTCATTGTTTCTGAATAAGGAGAATACCGTTCATTTGCATTACTTGGGCGGCCAAGCTCATCTTGACCGGGTTGCTAGATATGACTGGAGAGGCGCTGCTCTGGCTACGCTCTACAGTTTTATGCAGACCTTGACCCGGTTCCCCCATGAGCTCAACATCGAGGGATACTGGAGGGTCTGGGAGGTATGACTTAGTTTTCACAGTTCTTTATCCATTTCTATTATCTGTCATTTCTGCTTGCTGACATCTTCTTCTTTGCAGTTATGGACTTACGAGTTTCTCGGGCTTCACGTCCCGACAAACTCTGCGGCAAATCCTCTGGTTATTCCCCGTGCAGTCCGATGGTCCCGTGAGCTGAAGGGGAAGAAAGTCGGAGGGAATGATCTCAACCGATCCCGGGTGTCTTTGGACCGGCTGACCCCCGACCAGGTATCACCTACTTACTGTTCATTATCCTATGCACCGTACTTGTTCACTGCACTGTACCATACTGATTACTGCATTGTACCATTCTGATTACTGCATTTCGTTTACTGATGCTGCACTGTATATCACTGTACTTTGTAGGTTTACTGGGGCGTTTGGTAGGGAGTTGAGGACCCGATCGGCGCAGATCTGATGCGCAGCCGTGATATCGCTGCGAGGCATATCCTGCTGGAGGGCCCATTTGGGCGGGAGTACTACCTGGGAGAGCGAGTGGTTCACCGGTCGCTCGGCCTAGATGACTTTCGGATCCCAGTGGCTCATCCGGCTTGTATGCGCTAGACTGAGGATCTGGGCCGGGTCGACCTTCTACTGAAGACCGTGGGGACCCCCGCTATGGAGCTACTCGTAGCGGAGGGAGATTATACAGCCTGGGCCCGGGCTCATCTGATGGGGCCACTAGGACTTTGCCCGGTTGTCCTAGGAGGCCGGAGACGAGGACCGATACCAGAGGCTGCAGGCGTTGATGCTGGAGCTGCTATTACTGCTGCTGCTGGTGGGGCTGCGGCTGCTGGTGGAGTAGCCGCCGGAGCTGCTGCTAGGGATGCTGCTGGTGGAAGGGGCCCAGAGATGCCATGGGACGTCCAGACTGTGGTTCACGGCTTCCCCTTCTCTCTGCCGATTCATGTTCCGCCAGAATCAGAGTTCGGGGCTGACATCGGCCAGGTTTGTCTTCTACCTTTCCGTCAATTACTTGTTTTATCTGTCTAGTCTTTTCTGAACTATATTCTTCTACAGGTCGATCACGCTTGGTTAGACCGGGCGATGCTGATGATTACCGGCTTGAGGGTACTGGTCCGGCAGATAGATGCCTCAATGCGGGCAGCCGGCGTCGCTTTCATACCAGTAGCTGCTGTGAGTAGCCTGTGTGTTCTTTTTCAATTTTTTTTTGTATTTTCCTGTCTTTATTCTTCTCGGAGTCTTGTTTTTCTTTTGACAGCCTCCAGCACCAACCACTAATATGATGCCGCCACCTGCTCCAGCTCCGGCCCCAACCCCGGTTAGAGGCCGTGGTTCCCGAGCGTCCTCTCGGGCTCGTTCCAGAGGGTCTGCCTCATATGCTTGGAGCCGATCTAGAGTTGTCTCTTCCTCTAGCAGTGATGACGACGACGACTTCGACAGACTCTTCGAGGACGACAACTCGGAGGAGGCTGACCCCTCTTCCCGCCGAGTTTCCCCTGGCATTGAGAGATAGAGAGAGCTTTCCCCTTTCCCTAGCTTTATTTATTTTTATGATACATTTATTTTGATGGGCCTGCGTGCCCCAGTTTGACATATTTGACATCCACTTACTTGATCCATGGGCCAATGTGCCCCAGTTTTGTTGGTCATTGGGCCTGGGTGCTCCAGTTTACATTCTGATACACTATACTGTATTTTTAGGCCTTCGTGCCATTTTACTATCTGCTTATCAGTCTGTCATATGGTTTTCTCTTATTTACTGCCCAAACTGCCTTAGGTGCACAGTTCAGATGTTGTAACTAATTCAGATCACGCAAATTGAAAACTGCCCCACACCCGCCATGTTAGAACATGGCGGTCGCCACTTTCCCAAAATGTATATGTGGCGGTCGCCTGGTCAAAGGAGTGATGTCACTGTACTATACTTTTTAGAGTTGGCGGTCGCCAGTTTCAAGATGGTGACCGCCACATTAATCGTGCCTTCTGCCAAAATTTTGATTTCTCGCCCTTCCTATCCTTATAAATACAGTCCTGGAGGCCTCATTTGCTGTTGTTCGGACTCAAATAGCTAAGCCCTTTTCTTCATGGAGTGAGGGATTCTCTCATATCAAAATTTTGATTTTTGTCCCCTTTGGCCTTAATGCCTTTTTCTCATTGAGCACTGTGAAGATTAACAGACCCTAACTAACAGCCGCTGCACAACTGTGGGACCCTCAGTCTCATGTCTTTCGGTTTGATTTTGAAGAACTCTGCCCCACTGTGGAGGAGTTTGCTGCCATTTTGAACTTGACTCCACGGAGTTCCGTAGTCGTCCCCACTCCTTTTCTCTCTGTTCGGCAACTGGTGATGCGACTCTGCGGTCTGTCCAAGATGGAGGCTTCACGTCTGATCTCGGGTGACTATCTTGACATTTCATTGCTTATTGAGAGGTTTCATCCTACTGGTGACCTTAGCGATCTAGACTTTTAACTGCGGCGCCGTTATGCACTTTGCTTCTGCCTTATTGCCCAGTATATCCTTGTTCCTTTTGATGGGCGGGTTAATTGTATCCTGATTGATATTGCTGGCCAAATGTGGATGGGAAGGATTTCGTGCCCCTGGTTTTCACTGAGACATTGCTGGGCTTGGACGCCGTTCATCGTGGTGAAACCACCACCTTTGCTAGCAGGCCTTTACTTCTCCAGGTGATCTTAACATCTTCATCTATATCAAGTTTTCTGTTATACCGCAAAACCTTTCTCTTACTGTTCTAACTCTTGCTATAGATCTGGCTGATGGAGAAGGTGAACCTTATACCGAAGCCTCCCACTGTTAGACGCAATGCCGCTGCTTTCTTTTACCGTCCGCGTTATCAGATATGTGACATTGAGGCATCTTGGCGACAATATCTTTCCTCTCTGACCGGTTCAAACATTACCTGGCAGTGCCCCTGGTGGCGGATTCCTGCTATGACTCTGACCACTATGGATCATCCTGGTGTGCTGCTTATTGGTCTATGTCAGACAACTTTCTACTACCCTCATAGGAGCATGCGACAGTTCGGGCAGAGCCAGATTGTATTTTCCGGTATTCAAGGTCATTTGTCTTCCTCTGCACTACAAGCACCTTTTTTAGCACAGTATCAGGTTGCTTGACCATCTCGCTCATTGATGGAGATGCATGAGTTGCAGTGTCCCAATCTTTCTACTGAATAAAAGACATGGTTGACACGACATAGGAAAAAGAAAGACAGAGAAGAGGGAAAACAAGCGGCGAAAAGGAGGAGAATTTGAGGGTCTCTGTTTTGTTTCGAAAATTTCACAATTTTTCTTCATTTTCTTTATAGACTTTGGGACTTGTGTGCCCTTCCTTTATTTAAGAACTTTGTAGTCTTTGTAGTAATGAAAAACTTTTCACTTTATGTTTAAGATGGTTTAAATTTATCCAAAATTTTAATAACTTTATTATTAAAATTAAAGAATTTAATTTGCATTGATCTTACTCAAATTCAAGGATGGTTAAAAACAAAGAAAGTGGCTGGACTTCTTAAAGAAGCTTCCTACGTACCCCAAAAAGATGGAATCAGGCCATAACGTAGTTCGGGCTTGGTTTTCGCTCGGGTATTGACACTATCCTTTTGTGATACCCTAACTTTTGCCAAGGTCGTCATTTCGAATTTTCGGCCTTGCGGGCTGCTCTAACTTTTTACTTGAGTTGCCTTTTCGATTTTCAACTCAGCGAGTTTTTCCTTTATCTTTATTTTTTACCTCAGGGATTGTACTTCTTGAGTTGATCAAGGTTTACTGGAGTGGAGAATACATTGCCATCCAGATCCATAATGATGATTGCTCCACCGATCATGATGGTTTTGATGAGAAACGGTCCGGACCAGTTTGGCTTGAACTTGCCTCTCAGGTCGAAAATAGGAGCTCTGATTTCCTTGAGAACTAAATCTCGTTCTCCAAGATCTCGAGTCTGGACATTCTTGCTGAATGCCCGAGCTATCCTCTTTTGGTAACCTTGTACATGAAATAGAGCTTGCAGTCTTCTTTCATCAAACAAGAGTAATTCCTCTTTCCGGTTCCCCTACCATTCTGCTTCTGAGATACTGGCCTCGGCCACTGCCCTTAGCGAGGGGATTTCCACCTCAATAAGAAGAACAGCTTTCATCCCATATACTAAAGAGTTTGGCGTAGTTCCGGTCGAAGTTCTGATCGACGTTCGGTATCCCCAGAGTAAAAATGGTAGATGCTCTGGCCAATCTTTTGTGCGAGTTGATTGTCTTTTACAGAATTTTCTTGATGTTCTTGTTCGCTGCCTTGACTGCTTCGTTGGTTTGTGGCCGATATAGCGAGGACTTATGAGCCACTATCCGATATTTCTTGAAAAGATCTAGGACTTCTCCTTGGAAGTGTGAGCCATTATCCAAGATGACCTTGTGGGGAATTTCGTACCGGCAAATGATATTTTTTGTGATAAACTTAGCGACATGGGAGGCCTTCAATATTGAGTAGGAAGCTGCTTCCACCCACTTGGTGAAATAGTCAATGGCCACTAAGATAAACTCGTGTCCATTAGATGCCTTCGTGTTATTCTACCAATTACGTCGATGCCCCATATTGAAAACGGCCATGGTGACGTCAGATTATACAGCTGAGATGGGGGAACGTGCATGAGATTTGCATGAATCTGGTACTTATAACACCTCGCACAAACTGAATACAATCTGTTTCCATCGTCATCCAAAAGTACCCATGTCGTAGGATCTTACTCGCTAACATATTTCCGCTCATGTGTGGCCCACAAACTCATGCGTGAATTTTCTTCATCAGTTCTTGCCCTTTTTCGTTATTTACACACAGCTTGTTGACCCCAGAATGTTCTCGTTTGTACAGTCTACCACCACAAATGACAAATCGCGCAAACAGTCGTTGTATCGCCCGTTTATCCTTTTTACTGGCAAACTTGGGATATTCTCCTTTCTCTATGAAGTTTTGAATGTCAAAGTACCATGGAAGTCCGTCAGTGCTTTCTTCGATAGCGGCTGTCATCTCATATGCCGGCTTCCTTTTCTGCTCAATTATCAAAGGTCTCATCCGAACTCCGGGTGGTATGTCAATCATGGATGCTAGGGTGGCTAGTGCATCGGTGAACTTATTCTGCAATCTTGGCACACGGGTGAAGATAACTGATTCAAAGCACGGCATTAGCCTCTCTAGTTCTTGATGGTAGACAATTAACGTTACATCCCTAACCTTCCTTTCTCCTCTTGCTTGCGAAACTACCAATGCTGAGTCCCCAATGATTTCCAGTTTCCTTGCCCCTAGTTCTAAGGCTGCCTCCAATCCCGCTAAACATGCTTCATACTTAGTTTGATTGTTGGTGACTTCAAAATTGAGTTTTAGGGACAACGGAACATGTGAATCATCGGGGGTGACAAGAAAGACTCCTATTCTATAGCCATATTGATTGGATGCGCCATCAAAATATAGAGCCCATTTGTCCTCCCCAACTTTCATTAGCTGTTCGTCGGAAAACTGGAATTCCGTGTCTTCATCCCCTTTAACTGGTTGGTCGGCCAGAAATTTTGCCGCTACCCTGCCTTTGACTGATTTCCAGGTGACATATTTGAGATCAAACTCGGATAATAGCAGCAACCATCAGGCCAGTCTTCCTGTTAGTACCGATTTTTTGAACAGATACTTCAATGGGTCCATCCAGAGATGATGTTTACTGTGAAAGATAACATATAGTGCCTTAGTTTTCGTGAAGCCCAAACCAAGGCCCAACAAGTCTTCTCCAACGACGTGTATCGTATTTCTGACCCGGTCATCTTTTTGCTTAAGTAGTAGACGGTTTTTTCGACTCCAGTTTTGCCTTCTTGTACAAGCATGCATCCAATGGCTGAATCAGTCACCGACAAATAGAGGATCAGTGGCCTGTCAGGTTCAGGAGGAGCTAGAACAAGAGGATTTTGTAATTATTGTCGTACAACATTGAAGGCATCTTGGCATTTCTGATCCTATTCAAATTCAACTCATTTCTTCAATAGACGGAAGAGCGACTCACAAGTAGTTGCCAATTTAGTAATGAAGCGGCTAATAAATTGAATATTTTCCAAAAAATCCCTAACTTCTCGCTCGGTCCTCGGAGGAGGTATTTCTAAAATTATTTTAATCTTTGAAGGATCGACTTCAATGCCTCTTTGAGTGATCATGTATCCGAGCATTTTTTCGGCAGTGACTCCAAATGCACACTTCTGCGAGTTGAGCCGCATCTTGTATTTTCGAATCATTTCAAAGAACTTTTGCAGCGCTGCGATGTGGCCTTTCCGATCCTTGGATTTGACTATCATATCATCCACGTACACTTCGACCTCTTTGTGTATCTTGTCATGCAATAAGGTAGTGGCAGTCCTTTGATAGGTTGCCCTCGCATTCTTTAGACCAAACGGTATCACGCGATAACAGTAGGTGCCCCAAGGCGTGGTAAATGTCGTCTTCTCTCTATCTTCGGGATCCAACAAAATCTGGTTGTACCCAAAAAAACCGTCTATGAATGATAGCAAGGCATGCCCCGCTATACTGTCTACTAAGACGTCAATGTGTGGAAAAAGAAAATCGTATTTCGGGTTAGCCTTGTTGAGATCTCAAAAATCCACGCAGACTCGGATACGACCGCCCTTATTTAAAAATGGCACTATATTGGCTACCCATTTTGGATACTCGGTCACCATTAGGAATCCAGATTTGTTCTATTTGGCAACTTCTTCTTTGATCTTCAGAGCCTATTCTGGTCGGATCCGTCTTAATTTTTGTTTGACCGGTTTAGCATCGGGGTATAGAGAGATATGGTGCTGGACGATGTCGGGATCAATTCTGGGCATATCCTCATAAGACCATACAAACACATCTTTGAATTATTTTAATAAAGTTATTAATTATTTTTGTTCGACTAAAGATAAAGAAGAACCAATTTGAACATTTTGTGGGTTAGTTTCATTACCCAGATTTATTGACAAAGTTTCTTCAATTATTGGTTGGGCATGCATTTCTTCTTCTCTTTTTATTAAACATTTTATATCTTCAGGGATATCCCCGTCGAATTCAAAATCGTCAAAAAGTATATGAAATAAATCAAACAAAGCAAAGTAACTGGAAATTTTGTTCATTTCATTAGAAACATCGGGAATTACAAACTCGATAGTAAAAGGAGAGAGAGGAGCACCAACAGATGTGCCATCGATTACAGACTCAGAGTCAACCCCGAACTCAGAATAAACAATGTGCACATCATCAGACTCGATGGTCCAGTTCTTTACTTCCTTTGTGGCCGCGTCGATGATGAACTTGGTGCAATCTGCCGGTGCGCTAAAGCCCATCATGAAACAATCCGATTCAGTTATACGCAGTTGAGTCATCTCTTCGTTGAACAACATTTCCAGATCAGTATCGTCGAGTTTGTCAACCTAGTCTTCCCCTCGGATATTCTTTCCTTCTTCCTCCATTGTCTCTTCTTCCTTGGTGTCAGACAATTGATGATTGAAAAAGATTTCCAATCCTGGCAGCTTTTGGTTGGTCTTTTCGTCGATCCATGGATCTGGGAAGCCACAATATGGAAAGTCTTCTCCCTCCTTAACGAAGTATCCATTGAGTGTCCCAGAATAGCTATCCTTTCGCCCCTTTCTAGGCCCTTCCATATCTTCTTCTGTTGGCTCATACCCAAGACCGAAAAGATGTAAAGTTGGCAATACCTGTATGGATTCTGGGATCCCCTACTATTTACGCCCTAACCCCATGCCAGGGAAGAAGGACATTTTTCTCATCATCATTAAAGCTTGTGGGTTGATGTACCTTTCTTCTTCATTCATCAATGTCTGAACAGCCTTTGCTTCATCAAACTAAAAGCCGCTAAGGAACACGTCGTCTTTACTGTGCTGTACTTCAAGCAGAGTTGCGCCCTCTTCTCCTTTCAGGGGGTAAATATTGTCCTCTCAATGAATGGTCATCATTGTCCCATTCTTTATCAATTTTAGCTTCTGGTGGAGGGTAGAAGGTACCGCCTGAATATTCGGATCATATAGCCACGGCCTACCTAGCAACAAATTGAAGGAGGCCGGCACGTCTAACACGTAAAACTCGACTGATGTCTCCAGCGTGCCTACTGAAACAGCGAACGTCGCCAATCCTAGTACATCCCTTCTTGTGTTATCATAAGTTCGCACCCCTTGATTGCAGGGAGTGAACTGGTCTGGCCTCATTCCTAAGCAGACGGTCGTTCTTAGCGGACAGACATTCCGAGCAGATCCGTTGTCAATAAAGGTCATCGGGACCCATTTTTCCAAGCACTTGACGGTGATGTGAAGCGACTTAGTGGTTCAACGGCTGGCAAGATGAGCCCAATCAATTGTTCCAGGGTTGCTTCTATCAGGACAGTGGTCTTGTTCAAAACCTTCAACACAGCTTGCTGGTGTTTGTGCGAGGCCATCAGTAGCCCCATATGCTGATGTTGGCCTGCGTTTTCTTCAATTGTCTCAATACTTGTTAGCCCAAGGGCTCTTTTATTTGATTTTGATACTTTTCATAATTCATTTTCTAAGAATAAATGTTTTTAAATGAATAATATTTTATATTTTCAAAATGAAAGTGTTAACACATTTTGAACAATTATAGTTGACACCTTAGCAAAAAAGGAATGACTTTTATCTCAAAAGGTTCAAACATTTAAGAATTTTTTAATTTGAATTTTTTTGTACTGATCTTAATTGAAAATTAAGCCAATGACTCTTAAGGCAAAGTATACTTGAAGCTTATCAAGAGTGTCAACACCAATTGATCAAATGCTTTGACATTCTAACTGTGTTTCAAGTTGATCTTCAGGTACTAAAACGTTAGTGTCAACACAAACTAGTTTTGTGTCAACACAAAATGTACCGAAGAGCCAGAGACTCATTTTGAGTCGACGCAAATCATTTTGTGTCGACACAGAAGTGACCCTCACTTTTGGTTTCCAGAAGGTTGAGTCGACACAAATAAAAATTGTGTCGATACAAAACAACCGAGACCTCCTGCAGATTATTGGTGTCGACCTCTCAATAAATCGTGTCGACCCAAATGTTCCAAAACCTGCCTGTAGAATTTTGGTGTCGACCACAAGAAGATTCATGTCGACACAAAACTACTGAGGCTTCCTACAGAGATTTAGTGTCGACACCAGAGACAAGTTGAGTCGACACCAAATGTTTCCTCCGGATGTTGAAGATTCAAACGTGTCGACACCCGGTTTATTTGTATCGACCCCAGAACGTTGGAAGATAAAATGCAGAATTTTTGTCGACCCCTCAGAACATTCGTGTCGACCCAACCATTTGAATAACCCTGCCCTAGACACGTTGTGTCGATACCAAA
>JAOTRH010165845.1:0-12640 GCA_034768845.1 Heliamphora exappendiculata
GGCAGAGAGAAAAGGTATCTTTTCTTCAAGTTGCATTAGTTTCAGTGCTTTAGTTTTTCCTAAGTGATATTGTTTACTAGTTGTGATTTATTGTGGTGGTCATCCAAGTTCAACACTGGTTTAAGATCAAGATGACTATGGATTTATGTGGCTGTATTTTTTCTTGTGATCTCTTCTTAACAAAGATCCTTTTTATTAAATTTCTCTTTTATGTGTTTTAAGACATGCTGGAACTTGTACTTTTTCTTTGGCTATTTAGGCTTGTGATAGTGGAATCAAATATTTAAGTAAGACATAAGCTTAAATTGGATCGGACGGTGTCCGTGTCAGGGTTTATAAAAAGGGCTACTCCATGTACTTCCACTTTTTTGGCTTTGTTTTTTCATTGTGACTTTCTATAATTTGGTTAATTAAAATCAACGTAGATATACTTATTTTAATTTAGCTTTGTTGGTGGAGATTTTCTTGGGATATTCCATTTTAGTGTTTCTGATCGAGGTTTTATAATCAAAACTTACTTAACCTTAGGTGTTTTAAATATTTTTGACTATGAACATGCTTTACAAACTCCACCTAACAGTTTTGATTACTTTCGAGCCTTTTAGCTACATTTATAATGGAAGAAAAGTGTTGAGCATGTTTATTAATTATACAAATACCCTGACTTTATTTTACCCAAATATACATTATCCTTGAAATTCTGTCACCATCACTATTACCATAATTTGAATCCAGCAAAGCACTACACTACTGACCGGGGAGGGGCAATTTCGCCGGATGTTTGTTGTGTTCATTGATAGTTTGTTGATCTCTTTATTTTAGGTGAAGTTTGATGAGTTAGAGAACATTCTCGTTCATCAATTGCATTTAATGTTCTAAATTTAACATCTATTGGAATGTTCATTGTCTAACAGTGGGGCCTTTTATTATGCATTCCTTGTTGTGGATGATACATTAGTCTAGTGGAAGTTGGATCACTTCTTCTAATCTTGATGAGATCTTGCAAGTACTCCCTTGAGTTGTGATATGAGTTCTAGTTTATCTGATCAGACTCTCTAGAGAAATTTAAATGCCTAGGGGTAATCTGGGCGTGCCAAAAATTCTTCCTGGGATTTCCTTCAGTTTTCCAGACGCCATAATCATCACATCATGTGTGAGAGGCAGAAGAGACCAACTCAACTCAACCACATAAATGGTGCTCCCTACCGAACTTAGGGATCTCATTGACAAAACAGATGGAAAGACTGGTCTTTTCAGCTTGTTAGAAATGACGGGGTTCGTTGAACGTGAATTCGTGAGCATTGCTAGTTTTTCCAGTGGAGTTTCAACTGAGGTAGTATTTTCTCAAGAGGGTTTTATTTTATTTTATTTTGCCTCTATGCTGGTTCAAACTTGCACAAACTACCCCTCAGGGGCTTCGTTAGTTCTAGATATCCTGTTTGTTTTAGTTCTTTTAGGTCAGAAGCTGTTTTGCTCGAGTATCGTGTTCTTATGGAAGATGCTACTTTTTGTAATTTGTCAAATTGTGATCTTGAGAGCTGTTTTTGGAAGGAGTTAGTTGGAACAGTGATTCATATTGACTTGATGGGAACTGTGTTTTGGCATAGGCACGAATTGAGGAACACTAGAGACTGTTGGGCAAAGTTATCATGCAAATTGATGCTGGCAGAAAAAAGTGTTTATATATATATATATATATAGTTTATATGATGTTTTATCGTCGCCTTGACTTAATTTTCTTATACTTTTTTCCTTGCCAATTATCCTCTTTCTCTGTCTATCAGGTTTTCATATCTCCAAAATGATATACATTTCGGTATAACTCGTCATTGACTCTTTTACATGAAAAATAGAATTGTGTCCCAATTACCTTAAGCTTGTACGAGTTGTTTGCTAGGTGTTGGCCAAAACATCTTAGATTAGGATTTTGACTACTTCAAAAGCTTGGTTAGATCCTAGGTGTTGTTTTATGAGGTCAGTATTAGTAGACTATCTGCATTATTTGGATACTCTGTTACGTGGTCTTTATGCTGGACCGGATTGAGAATTTGAAGAGCCTTTACTTGCATGGTAGAGTTGTTGGTGCTTTACATTTCTTATTGAAAGGAATACATTGTAGGTACCCACTCACCACCAATGTATCTAGCAGCAAGCACGCACGTAAAGCGATGTATTGCAGAAACCACGTATCAGCATATCAGGTATCAATACACATCAATAAAACAGCAATAATAATAATTTGCTATTTTGTAAACGATAGCATGCGGGCATATCTGGAATTGAAGAATGGACTATAGAAATTTAACTTTAAAGCTATCTTAGACATTTAATGAAGTTATGCTTTAATGAATTATTAGCTACATCTCAAGATGTGCCCTGGGACATTAATGAGCATGTTTATCAACATGTATCTTTTGACAGGCTATGGGAATTTGAATATGGCCCTTCTATTTGTATATATAGGTGGTTTGGGTAACTAACTATTCTCTGAGATAGCAAAATTCTTGAAAGTTTTGGATGCTTAAATCAGTTGGGAAGATGGCTAAGCCCTCCCCAACTTTATTTGTGCTGCTTGTCCTCCTCATTATTGCATCAAGTAAATTTTCTTTGTAGAGCTTTTTTTATCCGGGAAATGAAGTAAGAAAATGAACATTCTGTTTGGTAATGTTCACCATTTTTTTGTTTACAATTAATGTATGTCATATTTTTGGTTTTTTTTTTTTTAAAATAAAAAGAGAAGACATGTTTGACACACGTATTTTTGTAAAGTTTTATTTGGAAACAAGCATGAGGTTGCCGACAGGACAGCAGTTGTCCAAGAGGAGTGGTTGGAGGTGGGAATGTTTATGATGGCCATAGGTGGTGAATGACAACGACAGCCTGAGGTAGTACAACGACAACAGCTAATGGTGGTAGAGGATGGGGCACCTGGAAGTGTGATGGGTTGGCAAATATGGTCATCGACAGTGGTGAACTAAGGTAGGAAATGTTGCCTAAAATGATGGCTGGAGGTGGCAATGATGATGGTGGCTGGAGGTGGTGGCTAGCAACAGTGGCAATCATTAGGGGGCTGTAGGTGTTTGCCAGAGTTGGAGGAGGAAAATGTAAAATTGTTAACAAAACAAGTAAAAATGTATTTTGATTTTGATTCTTAGTATTTATTAACTTTTAAAAACTATTTACATCCTTTTGAAAACATGAATAATTGATAACCGTGTTTTTTTATTTATTGTTTACGAAATTTTTACAAACAAAAATAGAACAAACAAAAAACAATAAACATAAACGTTTTATAAATCATGGAGTGTACATTCCTACTTTTCGTAGCCATGATAGTATACTTTAAAGCTCCAACTAGAAAAATAAAGTATCGTTAGTTTAAATGCTGCGAAATGTACATTTATCTCCATCTTTTATATTGCTTGCAGTGACAACAATGGTGTCTATGGAAGAAGCGGCCAGAGAATGCTCTGAAAATCTGGGCAGATGCAACTCTGTTAGGGAATGCAATGCAAAGTGTAAGGCCAGACATCGAAACGGTTACTCGCGTTGCGTCCTCAGCTTATCGTGCACGTGCTTTTTCCCTTGCGGTAAGAAAAAACCGCCCCGACATGGTCAGCCACACCCTCTGCCACCACAACCACCCACCGGAGATGGAGGCACATAAGCAAAGGTGTAGCTTCCTTAACTGGTGCCATAAAGTTTGATGCAATCAAAATTGTTCAATGTCTAATTTCAAGATACATTCAATTACAATTGGACTAGTTAGAAGTGTGTCAGTCTCTTCATTTTAATGAATGGACATTTAATTCTCTCCCTCTCTGTAAATTAATTACGCTGTCACTTCTTGGATTCTTCTTAAATAACAGTATCTTCCTCAAGCTACGGCAGCCACTTATCAACTATCTTTTAATGTAATGATAAAAGGGAAAGAAAAACCTACTTAGTAAAACCTACTTAGTAGGCATCAATCATTTTCACTTATTAAAAATATTACGTAAGTAATGTCACATAATATATAAGGAGTATTTTGTAGAAATATTATATTTGTACGGCGCTAATTTGTAAATTTTATTTATTTGGTGGGTTAAACGATTCGTCCGAACGAGGAAGATAATCGCTAGTCTTCCCGCATGTTTTGTCCACTTAATTCTTACAAAACAAACCTTCGACCGGTGGCCGGAGGGAGGGCCTCCGACGCCCCAGTCAGTCCACAGATTGAGAGAAAAATATTAGTTCACAAGGATGGAGATCCCCCTCCTCAACTGAGAGAGGGGGTATATGTATAGAGAGAGAGAGAGAGAGAGAGAGAAGTCCCATCCCTGCAAGGATGAGATAGGGTGGGATCGTGATGTGACTCCTAAGGGATTTCATGTTTGGGAGGAAGATTTCCTCTCCACAATAGCCCCCAGCTTCTACAGGCTTCGTCAGAAGGGTGTGAAAGGTGCAAGTGCCTCACTCCTTTGTTGTAAAGACTGGTCAACTGTATCACTCCGAATATCTGGATGAACCAGAACTTTAGTTGCCTAGTCAAGTGAGAACTTTGAAGTTTGCCTGGGCGAGTCAGGGCTTAGTGCTGAAAATCGAGAGCTGGGATCGGCACCTAGGCTAAGCTGGGACTTTTTGCTGATGACCGAGAGTTAGGCTCGCGCTAGGGTTTTTCGCTGAGAATCGAGAGCTGGGCTCGGCACCTAGGCTGGCTAGGATTTTTTGCTGATGATCGAGAGCTAGGCTCGGCACCTAGGTTAGGTTATGGTTTTTCGCTAAGAACCGAGAGTTGGGCTTAGCACCTCGGCTGGCCAGGATTTTTTGCTGATGACCGAGAGCTAGGCTCGGCACCTAGGCTAGGCTAGGGTTTTCCGCTGAGAACCGAGAGCTGGGCTCGGCACTTAGGCTGGCTAGGATTTTTCGTTGAGAACCGAGAACTAGGCTCGGCACCTAGGCTGGCCAGGATTTTTTGCTGATGACCGAGAGCTAGGCTAGGGTTTTTCGCTGAGAATTGAGAGCTGGGCTTGGCACCTAGGCTGGCCAGGATTTTTTGTTGATGACCGAGAGCTAGGCTCGGCACCTAGGCTAGAATAGGGCTTTTCGCTGAGAACCGACAGCTGGGCTCGGCACCTAGGCTAGCCAGGATTTTTCGCTGAGAACCGAGAGCTGGGCTCGGCACCTAGGCTAGGCTAGGATTTTTCGCTGAGAACCGAGAGTTGGGCTCGGCACTTAGGCTGGCTAGGATTTTTTGCTGATGACCAAGAGCTAGGCTTGGCACCTAGGCTAGGCAAGGGTTTTTTGCTGAGAACCGAGAGTTAGGCTCGGCACCTAGGCAGCAAGAGCTAGGCTCGGGACCTAGGCTAGGTTAGGGTTTTTTGTTGAGAATCGAGAGTTGGGCTCGGCACCTAGGCTGGCTAAGATTTTTTGCTGATGACCGGGAGCTAAGCTCGACACCCAGGCTAGGCTAGGGTTTTTTGTTGAGAACCGAGAGCTAGGCTCGACACCTAGGCTGGCCAGGATTTTTTGCTAATGATTGAGAGCTAGGCTCGGCATCTAGGCTAGGCAAGGGTTTTTTGCTGAGAACCGAGAGCTGGGCTCGGCACTTAGGCTGGCCAGGATTTTTTGCTGATGACCGAGAGCTAGGCTCGGCACCTAGGCTAGGCTAGAGTTTTTCGCTGAGAATCGAGAGCTAGGCTCGGCACCTAGGCTGGCCAGGATTTTTTGCTCATTAGGCTTGTTCGTGTGCATCATATGTCCCAAGAGAAGTTGTTCAATGAGAAAATCAGACAAACCTGTAAGTATTGAACTTTTGATGCTCCTTCATCGTGTGAAATTCCCCGAGTGAAATTCCTCAAACTCCTAGTGGTTGAGCTGATACCGAGCTAACCAGGCCAACCAGGCAAAAAGAGCCGATGATGTGGAAAAGGGCAGAGAAGGGTATAGTTGGGGAGTTACTAGAGAGAGAAACCTCAGGTGGAAGAAGATGGAATCCCAAGTCCACCAAAAAGGCAACTCAGCCCTTAGAGAGAGAAGATGGAATCCCAAGTCCTTTATTTATTTATTATTATTATTTATTTTATTTGAAGGAAGCTTTATTTCCATTACGTTCTTTTCTCCTAGACAGAGAGAAAAATGGATGATATACAAATATAGATTATGTGAGAGAGTTTCTTAGCTTTTGTGCCAAGCAGATTTGGGAGCGACCCGCAAGTGCCGAGATGAATGCTGATCTCCAACGCCGCGTGGGTGCCGACCATGAGAGAGAAAAGGGAACGGATCGAGCTACCAAATTGCCGAGATGATGCGCGGGTCAAGATGCTCGGGGGATAGGCGGTTCAGCCACCGAGGTGCCGCCGAGGTGCCACCGAACTAAGCTGAGAACCGCACTAGCTCACGTTCGGCGGAGATGATGAGAGCGAACTCCGGGTCATCTTCCTTCCCTGATTATCTCTTCTTGACCAGCTAGGAAAAATATCAGAACTTCAGAGGAAAGGACTGAGAACCGAACTAATCAATATAACGAGACCGAAAAACGCCACTGGGAGTAAAATGCCAAGCTCCAGTCGTGGGGGAGCAGGGATGCCAAGGTCCAGTTGTGGGGGAAAGTGCTGAACTTCTTTCCAAGCGTAAATAACCGACCGAAAGGGCCGAGAGGTTAGGCCGAAGAGTATAGAGAGGCCATGTGTAGTAGAGTGGAGAAGCTGAAATGCCGAGCTCTAGTTCCGAGATGGCCAAAAAAGAATTCACCGAGGTGCCGAGCTGTACGCCGACTAGCTGAAGGAGCTCGGCGAACGTTCGCGACTGGCCCTCTAAATATACTGGACAAGGTGCTCACTAGCGCTGGCAAAATCGATAACGCCAGTGGGAGAAAGGCTCTTTAACCTGCAATCTAAAGAAGACTGCAATTGATGGTGACCGAGCTGAGGTGATGCATGGCCGAACCCATGGAAGCGAGACAGCAGCCCATGGCCGAGGTGATGAGTCGAGGGCTCTTTCAAGTGCTGAGCTGAGATGTACCTGGGGCGGTGCATGGCCAACCTGCCACATAATAAGTTGGCCGAGCTGTAAAGTAGTAGTGGGTGCCAATTTCTCAATTGTGTCAAACGACCCGAAGTACCGAGCAAAACCAGCTTGTTTGTGTTAGTTGAGCTTAGAGAGAAGCTCTGGTTGTAGAGATGGATGCCGTGTCGGTGAGGTTGAGCTGCTGAGAACCAAGAAGGTCCAACCGAGCTGAGCTCCATAATGTTCTGAGATGCTGCGCTGAGCTTGGAGAGACCGAGCGAGCCCCCTCTGAATTCTCATGCACGCTACTGCCCCTTTCTCATTACAATGACTCGGTTGAGACATGAGCCCACATGGCTTATGTCATAAAGCAGCTTACGGACCATGTAAAGTGTAAAAAGTAAAGCAGTTTTGAAAAAACCTGTGGGCGTGTTGGATGGTTTTATAGCTTTCACGCAACCTGTGAATTGAGAAACCCTAAGCACTCCCATCTCAACTCAACGTATTGAATTTTCGTTGTCGAGCTGCCGAGCAGCCCCTCATCCACCGCTTTGATATCCCAAAGCCAGAATGTTGTTTTAGCCCAAAAGCAAGTAGAGAAACAAGGGGGGTTGCCACTCTCCGACATGATTCGTTGTAGAGAGAGAGAAAAACGACAAGTTTGGGTCTAGCCCCAGTTTTTTGCACCAGCTCAAAGGGAGAATATGAACTCCAGTGTTCAGCGAGAGTGAAGGGAAAGGATATCATACCAGAGGTCGAAAGGCGGAGACAGGTACAGTCTTCTTCCTGGTTAAGCTTTATCATTCCCACAGACGGCACCAATGTACAGTGTTGATCCGTAGATTCTATTTATTTGGTGGGTTGAACGATCCGCTCGAACGAGAAAGATAACCGCTAGTCCTTCGGCATGCTTTGTCCACCTAATTTCTACAAAACAAACCCCCGGCCGGTGGCCGGAGGGAGGGCCTCCGACGCCCCAGTCAGTCCACAGATTGAGAGAGAAATAATAGTTCACAAAGATGGAGATCTCCCTCCTCAACCGAGAGATGGGGTATATGTAGAGAGAGAGGTCCCATCCCTGCAAGGATGGGATGGGGTGGGATGGTGATGTGACTCATAAGGAATTTTATGTCCGGGAGGAAGATTTCCTCCCCCACAATATTCAACCTAATGGTTCTAATATTATATAAAGTGGCCATTCATTATATACTTAAAATGATGTGATATTGAATTCTCTAATACACTTAAACAATTTTTTCATTTCAATACTAGTCATTTGTGTCGGTGTACGATTCTGGATCTATGATGGAAGAAGATGAAGATAGAGATAAATGAATGATTGTTTCAAGGCATGTTGTGATAATATTTTCCTTAAGATGATATTTGCCCCCACCAGCTGACGTGCACCAGCTTAACTGCAAATTTGTTGCAAAGATACAATAAAATCCAATGCTAATTGATTATTATTTGATAATGTTATGTACATAACTAAAACATAGTCAAATACCTTTGAATTTGACTAGTCTTTTATATATGTAAAAGATAAAAGAATGGTAGATAATATGAAAGGTTTTTATATATTCCTTATGTCAACTCCTAGCCGTTATATAGATATGGGTTTGTAACTAGTACCAATAGTTACACCTTCTGTTAATTAATCTAAATAGTCATACTTCTTGGTTTAAATTTATCGATCGCATCTCTTAGTTTAATTTCAATCGTCATGCCTCTTGAGCTAAACTGAATAGGCACACCTTTTTATTATTATTGAAAATATTCTAACAATTTGTATGATACAATATATTTAATTTGAATAGAAATAAAAGAATTATTGTGCTTTCTTTCTATAATCATCTAGAGTAGGAACAACTATTATTTTGGTGAAGGAAGACTCAAGCTTGGTTACCTCTCTCAAATTCATTATTGTTATTATATATTTAGTATTAAAATGTTAAGTAATAATAATATCATATGGGGATGCCCACAGTATCTATTGTAGGCTCTCATTTGTTGAATAAATACGTGGGTATGTCTCACAATGAGACACATGTTTTTTTCGTATTTTTTCTCTATTTTCTAACATAGTATCAGAGCCATGGAACCCTAGCCATCAAACCCTAACCTTCAGTCCCTCCAGCAGCCACCAGCCACCAGCCACCAGCCACCAGCCACAAACCCTAGTTTTTGCGTCGCAACCATCGCCAGACCTCCGGTGACCCTCACCGACCCTCGTCAGACCTTTGCCGGCCCTCGTCGGACCTCGTTGGCCCTCGTCAGACCTCGCCGACCAGTTATCTAGCCACCGCCAGAAAGAAACCCTAACCCTCGCGTCGCGACCAGCCACAAACCCTAACCCTCGCGTTGCGACCAGCCACAAACCCTAGTCGCCAACCACCGTCGACCCTTCTAGACCCTCGTCGGACCTTCGTCGACCACCGTCGGCCCTACGCCGACCACTGCCGACCTTCTTCAGAACTACAACAGGCCTTTGCAACCTACCTCAGTCACCATAACAGCTTCTAAACCTCCTCGCAGGACCTCCGGCCACTCGCCGACCACTCGCCGTACCTCGCCGACCTCCGGCGAGCCTCGTCGACCCTCGCCGGACCTCCGGTAGTCCCTTGCAGAGGGTTTTTCTCTCACTCTTTCCCTCACTGCATCTGTTTAGTCTCTACAATGGGCTGTGGTATGCTGGTTCGATGATGCAGTGAGGGTTTCGCACTGTTCTCGATCATTCTCCCGTGTGGATGTAACTTATGCTCCGTGGTATTCTTTTGTTTTTGGTCTCCTTGCTGGTAGACAAGGATGTTAGAGGCTTCGGTGACCCGCGAACCTTAGGTTAAAGCTGGCCGGCAGCGTACCACATAGGTATTTTTTTCATCCACACGATTAGTAGATCGACGACTTGATGGTGCCAATAGTTATGCATTATGGAAGAAGAGTGTTTTGAAGTCGCTTCAGGGAATGGAGCTCGATTCCCATTTATTTGATGATCCTCCATCTCAAACTCAACAACCTTTCGAACCTGGACTCGGGACGATGCCTGGATATTCAGTCAGCTACTTAATTCAATGGAACCTTCCGTTCAGCCCTTGGTAGCTAACACTGATACTGTTCGAGAGATTTGGTCCTCATTGGAGTCAATTTATTCATCCACCAATGATCTCTCCCATTTATATGACGTTATGAAAGGCTTCTTTCAGTCTCAGCAATCTGGGAAGCCGCTTCAGGATCATTTTTTGCAATTCAAGGTTTTGGCAGACGAGTTTGATCGGCTCCTTCTATTCACGAATCAATTGTCTCAGTTTCAGCAGCAGAGACAACAACTACTGGTGGTGTGCTTCTTGGCCAGTTTGGATTCCGAGTTTGACTCGGCGTGTTCTCAAATTCTTGCCGGGGCAGATATTCCTACTCTTTTCGAGACGTTTCGACGCCTAAGTCGAGCATCTTGTCGGGATGACTCTCGAGGCCCTACTGCATCCCCTGTTGAGGCATCTGACCAATCTGCTCTAGTAGGCATTCATGGCAACCGTAGCAGTCGAGGCCGCGATCATGATAGTGGTAGGTCTAGTCGTGGAGGGGGTCGTGATGGTGGTCGCGGGACCCGTACGTGTCATTATTGCGGGATAAGGGGGCACATTCGTAGTGAGTGCTACAAACCTCATGAAAAGCCCCCACTAGTGGCCAATGCCATATCCAATTTCAGCCAGCCAGACTATATCCAGCCGAGTTCTTAGAGAGCACCCAACTCAGCCAGACAAGTTGTGGAGATGACTGCAACAGAGTACGATCAGTACATGTATGGGCAGACTGGACATAATGCAAGCTTGTCTGAGGTACCGGCAACCACATTTGTATGTAATCCTACTGCATGTGTGGCTACTCCCCACACTTGGGTTATAGATTCTGGCGCTTCTGCTCACATGGCTGGATCATCAGATATTCTCTCTGATTACAAGCTTACTCCTGGTCATGCTGGTGTCTTGGTGGCTAATTGATCTTTTCTAACTGTCAAGGGTTGCGGTGTTGCGACACCAACCTCTGCCCACTCCTTATATAATGTCTTGCATACCCCTGATAACCCCTTTAATTTACTATTCATCAGTCAAATTGTCTCTAATTTGGGTTATTTAGTGACATTCTTTCCTGATTCTTGTATTTTTCAGGATCTTTCGACGAAGAGGACTATCAGTAGAGGATGGGTCTCTTGGGGGGTTGTACCTGTTGGATGCTGCTCCTGCTCAAGCATATTCAGCCGTATCATCTTCTGTTCTTGATATTCACTGTCGTGTTGGGCATCCTAGTTTACCTAATCTCAAAGTACTTTACCCTAGTTTAAAGTCTGTGTCGACTATTGAATGTGAGTCATGTCGTTTTGCTAAGCACCTGTGTGTGCCTTTTCCTTCTCGTGTCAATAAAAGAGCCTCAACTTCGTTTCAGTTAGTTCATTCCGATGTTTGGAGACCTAGTCCGGTCACCTCTATATTTAGTTTTCGTTACTTTGTGAGTTTTGTTGATGATTACTCTCGCACTACATTTCTCTATTTAATAAAGCATAAATCTGAAGTTGTGTATGTGTTTATCCAATTTTACATGACTATACAAAATTAATTTAGCGCTTGTGTTAAAATCTTGTGGAGTGATAATGGGGGAAAATATTTATCTACTGCTATGAGGGAATTCTTGATAAGTCGTGGTATTTCCCATCAAAAGTCATGTCCTGATACTCCCGAACAAAATGGGATAGCTGAACGAAAAAATAGACACGCGCTAGAAACAACCCGAGCTCTATTGTCTCATATGCATGTGCCTCATCAATTTTGGAGTGAGCAGTTCTTACAGCGTGCTATCTCATTAATCGCATGCCGTCCACTGTATTGGGTGATCTTTCTCCTATATTTGTATTAACTCCTATGGCGCATCTACATTCCTTGCCTCTTAAAATTTTTGGTTGTATATGCTATGTGCGCGACACTAGACCACGGGTTACCAAACCTGATTCTCGTTCCCTCAAATGTGTGTTCCTTGGCTATCCTCAGTATCAAAATGGGTATCGGTGTTATTGTCCTACTCTTCGTCGATTTGTTGTGTCTCGGGATGCCACATTTCTTGAGTCAATTCCTTTTTATTCACCATCTCCTTCCCGTCCATCTCCTGATCGCGAGTCATCTCCCCCTCCTTTGTCTGTTGATTTTATGCTTTCTCGGGTTACCACTGATGTTCCTGCTACATCTCCTGAGCCGCTCTCAACGCTGCCCCGGCACCTTCACCTCTGAGTGATCCGACCCCTGCTGAGCCAGTCCTCTCGTCGGCTGATCCGTCGGCCTATGAGCCCTCTATTGCTGCCTGTCGCCTATATCGCCACTGTCGGGATCACCCCATGTATGTTGAGTCTTATAAGGGGTTGTCAGCTTCCTTACATGCCTTTATTTCTGCACTGGATACTACTGCTGTTCCAGGAAGTGTTTCAGAGGCTCTTTCTCATTCTGGTTGGCGATCAGTTATGTTAGAGGAAATGTCCGTCTTGGAGCATAATGGTACCTGGGAACTTGTTTCTCTTCTTACCGGGAAGTAGGCCGTTGGCTGCAAATGGGTCTATACAGTAAAGGTGAATCCTGATGGTTCTTTGGCTCGTTTAAAAGCACGCCTT
>JAOTRH010165856.1:0-12640 GCA_034768845.1 Heliamphora exappendiculata
TTATTATTAATTGACTAGTTAATTATTTAATATAAGTTTATAACTTATTAGTTTATATTATATAAGTTTATATTTTACTATAAATTTATTATTAATTGATAAGTATATAGTTTATATTATTAAAATTTTATTAATTTATTATTACTTATAAGTTTAACAATTAAATGCAATAAGCTTGAATAATTAAAATAATAAAATGTAATATAAATTTTATTAATCAAAAATCAAATCTTTATAATTTTACGTATTTATTTATTATATTGATATAATTAATTTTATTATCTTATTGACAAATATACGGCCTTTGTTCTTATTTTAGAAGGAGTAGAATAGAACAAAAATTTAAAAATTATTTTAACTATTAAATAAGGAGCTAAGAAAATTGAAAACCTAGTACTGATAATAATAAGAGCTTTATTAATTTTATATCCTTCTTGTATTTGGTATCTCAACTAACCCTAATTTACTAATTTCACCATTCACAAGCAAAAAATTCAATTAAAATCTACTCAAAAAATTAACTCCACAAGAATCAATCTATAAAATTTTGAACACTAATATCCCATTTATTAGACTATTTGTTCTAAAGTTTGGTCTAGCTTTTTTTAAAGATTTTTTTATTTAAAAATTTCTTTAAATGTCTATTAATTTGGCATCCTATTGTAATTAATTAATTTGTTTATATCTTTTCACACTTATTTTTTTAATAAAATAACTAAAAAAACAAAAAATCTACTAAAGAAACTATGCCAAACACAAGCTCAATCCCCCAGCCCTTATTCCAAAACTGGCCTATATTCAGTAAAGTTGCAGCAAATGTACAGTACCAAATCACAAACTTAAAGTCCCAGCAAACTATTCTTAATTTTCAGGCAGGCTGTGGGGTGGGCTTTTGGGCCACAAGTCTCGGGCCAACCCAGCCCACGGGTTTTGATAGAGGAAGCGTAGGCCCAAAAATTCAGGCTACTGGCTCGGGCCGAGTCAGGCCCAAACGGTAATGAGCTCCGAGTGGGCCCCAAGTCGCAGATTGTTTTTACAATCCTAATATACAAATCTAAATTTTTTGCCATGAGCCTCAAAAAGGCTTGAGCCGCCTATGCTACTTTCGAATTTACGAGTTTTTGTGACCAAATTAATGTGCCACATGATAACTATTTCATCAAGTTTTGCTAACTAGTTGCATATAGATTACTTTTGGTTACCAACAAAATAAGGGAACAAATGAAGTGGAGAAATGTTAGGAGATAGTGGGTATTACTTATCCTACCAAGAAAAATAGTCAGCAAATAGCTTACCACAAGAAAAGGACAAGTAAATAAAAACCAACCAGATGGCTTCATCCCTTCCTAGACCATCATCTCTACCTTCATTCCCACCACCTCCACCTCCCCCCCACCACCACCTCTTCTTCCCCCTTCAGACCCACCTCCTCAGTTTTCTCAACCCCACGCCCATACACTGAAACCTCAACCTCGAGTACTGCAGCCCCAAGCCACCACAGCTACCATCTTTGTGGATAACCTCCCTGAGCAAATCCATGGTCAGTAGCTTGGAAGCTTTTTTCCGCATTGTGGATACGTTTACAAGGTGTACATCCCTAATAAGAGAAGATGGAGGAGCAACACCAGATATGGCTTTATGAGTTTCACGAAAGCTTGCGCAGTGGAGGTAGCCATCTTTAGATTCAATGGGGTCCGGTGCCTGGGCAAGAAGCTGACAGTGAAAAAAGCTATTGTTAAGGTGAGTCCCAAACCTGAACCAAGGAGCAAGAGAGCTGTAGGACACACGCCTCCTTCTAACTCCCCTAAATCCATGCCCTGGCATGGACAAAGGCCTCAACATTCTCATCCCCCAATCCAAAAATACAGAGAGCTGGTAGTAGAGGCTGAAGATACAGACACAGAGTGGGTAAAATCCTATGCCATAGGCATAGCAAGGGATGAGAGACCTATTCCTAGCATGGAAGAAGCTATGAGAAGTGACAGAGTCTTCAGCATAAGCATCAAACCCCGAGGTGTTCAGAAAGTGTTGATACAGTTCTCTGATATTGAGGAAAAAGAAGGCATGCTCCACCAAGCCAGACAATGGCTTGATACCTGGTTCGAAGTAGTGTATGAATGGAGCACAAGGAAAACAAACCTTCTGATAAGGGTATGGCTGAATATAGTGGGGGTGCCACTCCATACATGGAATGAGAACACCTTCATCAAGCTAAGCGAGCAATTGGGCACCATCATCTGCGTGGATGAGAGAACTTCCTCGAGGAAGGATTTAGAGTTTGGGAGAGTTCTGATCTATACCGAATGCAAGGATATGATCAGCAGTTGTTGCAGCCTCAAAGTAGGCCAAACAATATACCCAATTCGATGCACTGAGAGTGGCTTTCATAAATTATTCATATGGGAGGCAAATGCAAACACTGGATCACCTAAACCTTTAACAACAGCCACATCAGTAAACACCACAGACAGTGAAGGGAGCTTTGAGAAGTTTGAAGAACAGAAATCCCGGCAGTCCAATAGGAACTCTGACAATATTGCACTGACAGAGTCAGGTGAGTTCGATGAGGTGGCAATTCTCAGTCAAGTGGAAGAATCAGCCTTTGAAATCTCTCCCCAACAGAAAAGTGGTCAGGTCGAGGAGATAGCGCAAACAAAGCTCAATGAGGAACCTGCTGAACATCAGCCACAAAAGCCAACAGCTGTCAGTGGTCTAGAATCTGAAACACATTCAGAGGAAGAAGACCTAGTAGCTGAGGACAGAGGGGTTCTTTTAAATTTGAATTCAAACGTGGACGAGACATTTGGAAGAAAGGTAATTGTGTTGAGCCCACCAAAAGTCAGCTTAGAACATACTTTAGGGTCTGAGTACAGAGAGGCCACAGTTTTTGGCAGCACTCACGGACACGACATTTCAAACACTAAGAGTAGTAGGGTTTTAGAGTGTGAAGCTGGTATCAAAAACCTCATCAAGAGGAAAAAGAAAAGCTCCTTGTAGACATGGGATACCCAATGGTTAAAGCAAACAGACCCATTCCAAAGAAACGTTCCAAACCAAGACATCAGGGACCTGTGGATTAATCAAACATCCCTATCCTCCTCAGACATTCAAAACCGCAATGCCTTGTTAAGGAGAGAGGCTGAGATGGTCATTGAAACTGGAAGGATGATGGGGTTGCAATATGGCAAAAATGAAGCCCTTCTCATAGATAGGATCATGGAAATTAACTCCACCGATGATACCCCTAAGCTCTTAAAAGCAAGTAGGTGGCGCTTCAGCATGAGAATAATATCCTGGAATGTAAGGGGTCTAGGGATGGAAAAAAGGAGAATGGTGAAAAAAATCAGAAAAAGTAGGAAGACCCAATTTCTTCTTATTCATGAAACTAAGTGGGAGGTAGCCAACCCAAGGAAAGTTAGATCCATTTGGGGTATTGAAGACTGTGAATGGGTGGATCAAAGTCCCAAGGGGCCTCGGGGGGACTGATCTCCATTTCGGACCCAAATCAATTCCATCTCAAAGAGCATATAAAACATAAGAACTTCATTATTCTCAAAGGGACCCTCAGTGATGGCTCTGATTGCATAATAGGTAACATATATGCCCCGAATGAGAGGGCTGAAAGGGCAACCATTTGGGATGAGCTAAGAAAGATCAAAGCCATCTATGACCTTCCATGGCGTATAGGGGTGACTTCATTGAAGTCCTTAGTACTAGTGAAAGGTCTGGATGTCCTAGAGCCCAGGGTGGCATGATGGACTTTCAAGCCATGATCCGGGACACACATTTGTTGGATAGCCCCATGATTGGCAGGAGGTATACTTGTTCCAACATGCAATTGGTTGCCACCTGGTGCAGGCTTAACCGTTTTCTTTGTAATGCCCAATGGTTACACAGAGCAAAGTTCCTTCAATGTGGTCTTCCTAGATTCTTCTGGGACCATTGTCCTATTCTCTTGTCCAATGAAGAATAAAACTGGGGTCCTAAGCCCTTCAGGTTCATAAATGTTTTGTTGGAGGACAAATCCTTCAAAGACCTTATTAAACTGAATTGGAATAATTATCCTGTGATTGGGTGGGAAGGCTTCATTTTACACACAAAGCTGCAAAACATCAAAGTTGTGATCAAAAAGTGGAACAGAGAGGTGTTTGGTAACATTGATGACCAAATCAAGCTAGCAGAGGAACAAGTTTATCAATTGGACCTTCTAGAAGAGAACAAACCCTTGAATGATGTCGAACTCTGCAGCAAAAAAACCCTTAACGCAAACCTATGGAAGCTGCAAGGTAGAGCTGAGAGCCTATGGAGGTAGAAGTCTAGAATCAATTGGCTTAGATTAGGGGATAAAAACACAACATTTTTCCACATTATAGCAAGCAGGAGATCTAGAGGTAACTATATTAGCCAAATTCTTCAAGGTAGTGAACTCCTGATAAACCAGAGGAGTTGAAAGCTGATGCAGCCTCATATTTTTAAAATTTATACAAACAAGTGCCCTGATCCAGACCTACTTGGGGTGCAAATCTCCAGCGAACTCTACCTTTCCACATGGCTAAAGATCTAGAAGTAAATTTTTCAGAAGTCGAGGTTTTGAAGGCTATTAAATCGTGTGGCAGCAACAAAGCCCATGGACCCGACGGATTCAATTTTAAATTCATCAAGAGGTTCTGGCCTATTCTAAGGAAGGGCATCCTATCTTTCTTAGAGGACTTTCATACCAATGGCAATCTCCTTAAAGCCCTAAACACCTCATTCCTGGTTCTAATACCCAAGGTGGATGGCCCCAGGCTCCTATCAGAATATAGACCCATATGTTTGGTAGGAGCTATGTATTAGATTTTGACTAAAACATTGGCAAATCGATTAAAGAGAGTGATGAGTACCCTTATTGACGAGAAACAATCAGCCTTCATTGAGGGCAGACAAATTCTCGACGACATTCTCATCATTAACGAGATCATACACGAGGTGGAAGAGAAGCAAAGCTGAAGGCATTATCCTCAAACTAGACTTCGAAAAGGCATGCGACTCAATTTGTTGGGGTTTTCTTTTCTCTATCATGCACAAGATGGGCTTTGGGTCTACATGGTGCAAATGGATCCAAAATTGTCTCCATTCTGCTTCGATGTCCATATTAGTGAATGGATCTCCTTCCCGGGAGTTCAGGATGGAGAAGAGCCTTAGACAAGGCGACCCTATCTCTCCATATCTCTTCAACATCGCCGTCAAAGGGTTGAATTCCATGCTAGAGAATGCCAGGCAGCTGGGCCTAATTCAAGGCACTATAATTGGTTCCCAAGGTCTAAGCATCACCCACTTCCAATTCGCTGATGACACAGTGCTTTTCTGTAGTAACAGTATGGAGGAATTTATCAACATCAAACGGATCCTGCAGAGCTTTGAATTGGCGTCTGGTCTTAAGATTAATTTCCATAAGAGTGTCATCTGTGGAGTGAGCCTGTCCCCAAACCAGCTACAAGCACATGCCTCCATCCTTAGATGCTCAATCAGATCCCTCCCCCTCAAATATTTGGGCTTGCCAGTTGGGATTAATCCCAGATCTTCCAAATCCTGGAACACCCTTGTGGCCAAAGTCCAAAAGAAATTGATGCCATGGAAGAGGAAATAGCTATTAATGGCAGGAAGATTACAGTTAGTGAAGGCTATCCTGTCTAACTTACCCCTATACTATATCTCCATATACAAGATGCCCAAGAAAGTGGTCAAGATCCTAACCAAGATGCAAAGCAGGTTCTTGTGGGGTGGTTGTGCTGAGACAGCTAAGTTGCACCTGGTTAAATGGAGTAAAGAATCCATTCCTAAGGACATGGATGGTCTGGGAGTAGCAAATATGGTTTTAACAAATTCAGCACTTCTACTAAAATGGTGGTGGAGATTCGGAGTAGAGAAGGAAAGCCTTTGGAGAAGAATTATTGAGCATAAGTATGGATCACCCTCTAGTTGGTCCCTCAGACATATGTCAAGCAGTAATGCTTCAGCCGTTTGGAAAACAATCCTGAAGGAGGTCAAGACAGTCTCAGTTCCATATACTCTGATAACTGTAGGATCTCAGTGGGTGATGGTGCCTCAATCCGCTTTTGAGAGGACAGTTGGCTATCACCAAATCCTCTAAAGGTCAAATTTCCCAGACTGTTCATGTTATCAACCCAAAAACGAGCCTCTGTCAAAGAACTCCATCGGGGAGAGTTTGATCCTCCTCAGTGGCGCCTGACTTTTCGCAGAAATCTTTTTGAATGGGAAAATGGGGTTCTTGCACTCCTTGTAGAGCTTAAGGAGGTCCTTATTGATCCAGTTAAGAATGACAAATTGATCTGGCTAGCGGACAAATCCAAGGTCTACTCATCCAAATCCCTATACAGTCTGGTTATCGAAGCAAATGGCCTGCCTCCCTCTAAATAAGCTTTGGCTTGGCTGTTGTCCACCTAAAGTTCAAATTTTCACATGGCTGGCAGCTCAAGAAAGGTTGGCTACTAAAAACCTGTTATTAAGAAGAGGCATCATGGGTCCGACCTATCCCTCCCTTTGTAGTTTTTGTGGTTCAGTTGCAGAATCTTGCTCCCACCTCTTTCTAAACTGCTACAAAGTGTGGGAAGTCTGGTGCAACAGCATGTGTTGGTGGGGAATGGAATGGGTAAGCCTAGGTGGTCTCTCGGATTTCGTACAGTGGTGGCCAAACCATCCAAAAAAAGGTTTCGCAAACAAGATTTGGCATGTTATGCTCTGTGCAACCCTATGGTCCTTATGGTTGGCAAGAAAAAATGTGGACTTTAACAATATTGCCATGTCCTGGGACAAGCTCTCTGACTTTATTAAAGTTCGAGCTGGTTTTTGGATCATGGCTGCCATGAAATATCCTCTATTCACGTTGGACGACTTCATTCATCGATCTGAGGCTGTTAAGACCTTAAAGTGTCCATAGTTTTTGTTTTCGCTGTTTGTTTTCTTCCTTTGGTTGGTCCCTAGCCAACTGTGCATTCTGATTTTTTCTTTGTTTCTTTGGCCTTTGGCACGTAGTGCTTCTCAGAAGCCTTTCATGCTTCATGTTGTTCTTTTGATGCTATATGTACATTTCTATTTTGCAGATCAAAAAAATAGTCAGCAAGGTGGATCCATGGGATCCTATTTCTGTCCACCTATACTATCTCCTCTGGCCAATTGTATCTTTTGATATAAAGCTAAATTTGAATATTAAAAAGCATAATTTTAATTTTGTAATCTAATAAAAAAGCTAAAAATATAAATTTGTATACGAAATATATCTTTAAATACTCTCTCTTAGGGTTTGCGGTTGGCATTAGCAACTCCAGAAATTTTTATTAATGTGGTCATTAAAAAATTTAAATTCTATTTATTCTGTAAGATAATAACTTTTACACTAATTAATAATTAATTATATATTATCAGTATACTACAAATTAAATTATACATATCAATTAATAAGTGGAATACACTTTTGAAATAATCATGTTGTTCTTTTGACAAAAAAATATAAATATATAAACTTGTACAATTATATTCAATAAAAATTTATGTTTTAAAATCGATTTATTATAGTTTAGTCGTTAATAGTATCAAAACTGTCATTTATAATATGTGCGAGCAAACAATCATTGAATCAAACTATACAGATAACTTGGTATTCAACTTTACACAATGGTTGTTAAGCTCTCAAAATTGCATATTTATGATCGTAAAAAATAGCCTAATACAGTAGTAGTATAATTAAATTTATAATTTGTGAAGTCTTGTATCGTTGCTTTTCAAGAACTACGAATGTACCATTCATGTTCAGAATAAAATTATTAAGAAAAATAATCTGGTGCAACACATTAAAGACAATTATACAATGTTTTATATTATTATGGGGTCAATTATATTTTTTTAATGAGATCAATTATACACTAACTAAAAAAGTACATTAGTAATAATTTTTTTTTAAAAATTCATTGGGTCAATTGACCCCACAACCCCCATACTGGCGCCGCCCCATGCAACTACCGAAAGCAACTTTCAATCAATACACATTTTATTTATATTTTTCTTAAATTTTAAATAAATATTAAAATATTTATAATATTTAAAGTAAAATTATGTCATACTTAGATATGAGTCTTTCATGTGCCGAGCACTCATGTTCTGCGATACGGATTTATTATGCTAGATAAAAAAGTAAAAAGAGAACATAATTTACTCTTTTTGCTCTATTTTATCTTGCTCATTCCTAGTTATGTTGACTAATTACCAAATCAAATTAAATCAAACCAAACTAAGTCTTTATTTCAATCAATTAAAGTCGGCTACATGAATTTTTTTACTCTAGTTTGCTCTGTTAAGAGTCATATTGTTTACACCATAATTTATAAATTTCTTGTCAAAAATAATATTTTCTATCTAAATAGTCTACCATATTTTATAAAAGTTTGATGAAAAATAATATATACACCTAAAATGTTCATATGGATTATTCTTGAGGATGACAAGCGGCAGTCAAAAAAAATAGTGGCGTTCAGAAAAAAATTAAACCTACATGGGACATTTGGCATTGTAGGAGAAATATGTGTAATAAGAAGTTACTTATGAATTTTTCTATAAGTATTAATATTGTAAGTATTGTAGGACACACTCAACTCGGCAAAATGTCTATTTTTTCTTTTTTTTCTAAGAATAGTTCGTAACTTGTAGAGCATGTAATTAGTTCCAATTTCGATTAAAGTAATAAAATTTATTTTTATTGTTTTTAATTATCTCTGTTGTCGTCTTCTAATGAAATCCTGAAACACGGTAAATGACCTAACACAGTTGCTTGATATCTCGAATTTCTTGTCGAACTCAATGGAGAAAGTTTGTTTTTGATAAACACATATATCTCCAGTTAATTTTAATAAATGCATATCTTTTATTAATACATCATTCCATGATAGTTAGGTCTATCCGTCCCCCAAGCGTTTGCATTACTCATAATCTTGTTAATTTTTCTTACTACTGTATCAACTGGTCTACGTTTGTATATGTCTAAATCACATTAATATATTTTCTCTCAATTTGTCCGCAATTGGTGCATCTCTTACCATTTTGCGAATCTTTTTATTCCTAATTTTATCTTTTCTAGTCTTATTACACATTCACTTTAACATTCTCATTTTTGCAACACTCATCTTATTTATATAATCTTTCTTAGCAGCCTAACATTCTGTCACATATAAAATCATTAGTCTAACTATCCTATAAAATTTTCTTTTTAGTCTCATAGGTTATCCGTTGACCGCATAAAATTTCAGAAGCACTCATCTACTTGAGCTAACCAACTTTGATTTGATGAGATACATCATTTGCAACCTCTCTATCTTTGCGAATAATTGAACCTAGATAACGAAAATATTCATTATTAGGTATCCCTTGATTTTGAATATTTACTTTTTCATTTTTAATATTCCTACTACCTCGAAAATTATACTTCATATATTCAGTTTTGTTCATACTTACTCGAAATCTTTTTTATTTTCAAAACTTCCCTCCACATTTCAAACTTAGCGTTAACTCTACTTCTAGTCTCATCTACTAAAATAATATCATCAGCAAATAATATTAAATACCATGGGACATCATCTTGAATATGTTTAGTTAATTTGTCCATAACTAAGGCAATTAGATAAGGACTCAAGATCGATCCTTTGTATAATCCTAATGTATTTAGGAATTCACTTGTTTCTCTTGTAAGTGATAAAATTGTCGTGACGACTCCATCATAAATGTCTCTTATCACATCGATGTAACCATTTTTATTCATTTTCTCTCTAATACCCACCATATGATATTTCTAGGCACGTTATCATATATTTTTTCTAAGTCTTTAAAAATCGTATTAAGATTTCTCTTGTTTTCTCTATGCTTGTCTATTAATTTTCTTAGTAAGTGGACTACTTTCATCGTTGATCAACTAGCCATAAAATCAAACTGATTCTGTAACACTATTATTGACGACCTAAGATGATGTTCAATCACTCTTTTCTATAGTTTTATCGCATAACTCATTAACTTAATACCTCTATAGTTGTTACAATTTTGAATATATATTTTATTTTTATATATGATACCAAAACACTCTTTCTCCACTCATCAAGCATTTTTTTAGTTATTATAATTTTATTAAATAATTTTGTTAACCAATACACTCCCATTTCACCTAGGTTTTTTCATACCTCTATAGGGATACCATCTAATCTTAAAATTTTACCTGATTTCATTCTCTTCATTGCAATTTTTAATTCAAACTTTTTTATTATGTGATAGGATTTATATTCTTTAGTTTTATCCAGGTTACCAGATTTCTCTTCTTCAAATCTTTTCACATATTTTTCGTTTTATAATTTCTTAAAATAGATTTTTCATCTTTCTTTAATCTCTTTATCCTACATTAGGACCCTTGAATCCTCGTTGTTTATGCATTTAACTTGAGTAAGATCTCTTGTTTTTTTTCTCCACTTAGTAAGTTTATAAATGGTCTTTTCTCTCTTTTTACTATTTAAAAACCATTATAAGTTTTTAATTTGCATCTCCAACGATTCTTTTAACGTTCTTACAATCTTGTTTATAAGTCCTAAAATTATTCTCATTTCTATTATTTTGTCACCTTTTAAAATAGTTTTTCTTTACTTTTACTATGGCTTGTATCTCGTTATTCTATTACCAATTAAGTTTCTTTAGTTATGGGGTATTTCTCTTTTGACTTTTCAAGAATTTCTTTTCGTATCATTTTAATATATTTTGTCATTGTACTTCATATAGTATTAATATCTTCTTCTAAATCTCATCTTATTTCTTTAAACATTTTGTTCTTAAAAATCTCTAATTTCTCACATTTAAGGTTCCACCATCTAGTTCGTGAAATTCTAATATCTTTTTTTTCTTTATATCGTCTCTTAATGTGAATATTTAGCACCGTAAGTCTATGTTGTAATGTTAAGCTCTCTCTAAGAATGACCGTGCAATCTTTACATATTCGGTGACTTATGTTCCTAGTAAGAAAATAATCTATTTGACTTTACGAGACCTATTCTTAAAAGTTTGTTCTTCTCTTTTTTTAAATAAAATATTAGTTAATATAAAATCAAATGCTATTGCAGAATCTAGAATTCCCTCTCCAGTCTCATATCGATCACTAAAATTAAATTTTCCATGAACCTTTTCATATCCTTATCTCTTGTTTCTTATATGCACATTGAAATTTTCACCTATAATTATCTTCTCTCCTAGTGGTATTTCTTAAACTATTTCAACCATGTAATCCCAAAATTTTCCGTAAGTATGGTCATCCAACCTAACCTAAAGTGGATAGGTACTAATCACTTTAACTATGATTTCTCCAATATCAAGTTCAATTAGAATTATCCTATTTCTATTTCACGTGATTGTTACTATATTATCTTAAAGGTATTTAGCTATTATTATTTCTACACCATTTTCATGTATCTCTTTTCTATTACAATAAATTTTATACCATGTATTATTTAGTTCTTTTAATTTCTCTCATACCCACTTAGTCTTTTGTAAACACGCAACATTAATTTTTCTTTTAATCATAGTATCAAGGGATAATTACACTTACCTCCCATGAGGTTTAAGCTTATTACAGAGACCTTCCATGTGGTCTCTGAAATTACACTAACCTCCCATGAGATTTAATTTTTAATATCAATTGCACCCAATTGCACTCAACCGTTACATTTTGGAACAAATTTTTATGATTCAATCCATTCATTACGTAGAACTCGTCGATTTTGTTTAGCATGTGAAAATTTAGATTCATCCAATATCTGTAGCTAAGCGATTGAATAATTTTTATTTATTTATTTATTATGAGATCGTATTCAATCACTTAACTACAGATATAAGATGAATCTAAATTTTTATATGCTAAACAAACTCGACGAGTTCTACGTAATGAACGGATTGGATCATAAAAATATGTTCGAAAATGTAACGATTGGGTGCAATTGGATGCAATTGATGTTAAAAATTAAATCTCGTGAGAAGTTAGTGTAATTTCAGAGACCACATGGGAGGTCCTTGTAATAAGCTTAAATCTCAGGAGAAGTATGTGTAATTATTCATAGTATCAATTAATTCCATTATTTTACTTATTAAAGTTTTTATATTTTAAATTGCTCATTTAAGCCAATGATTCTGGTTAACTTATTAACTCGCGCTTGTCCAGGAAAAAACAAGAATTCTTATTTATTTTTCACCACATCAAGGCACCACATTACGAGCGCCGATGTAGCGCTCCTTACCTATTTTTTGAAAAGCCCAAAGATAGGTGCAACGCTTTGCTTAAGGGAGACCCCCAATTATTGACGTATAAATTCTTTAGAATTATGTTTATAGAGATCTAATGAATTTTTTTTCAATACTGGCTGTCAACTACACAATTGGAGTTTTTATAATATATCATAATTACGTACAATATTTTTTTTATATGGTGCAGCCATGTTTCGTCACAAGCTTGCACATTTTTTCTCTAATAAAAATTAAAATAAGAATATAATTTATTCTTTCACTTTGTTTTATCCTGCTCACTTCCAATTCTATTAACTAATTAAATACTTTTATTTGTTTATAT
>JAOTRH010165867.1:0-12639 GCA_034768845.1 Heliamphora exappendiculata
AATCCCTACAACACCCTCGGTAGGCGGCGAATCATTCTTAAGAAAACTGCGATTGCAGGACTCGGTTTGCAAATTTCATTTCATTATTCCTGTTATTTCATTCTCTGTAAATTTATGATTTATGTATTTTGTTGAAAGCTTAATAAAGATGTATTTTCTAGATTCCCGAACATGTATTTTATGTCGGCGTTGGAAATTCTCCCAACAAAATTCACAGTATTTATTAATTTCAATACAAATAAATAACCAACGTAAAACTTTTATAAATTTTATAATTAATCGTCAGTGTACAAAATATTTTTTTTATTACTATGAATCTTTGGCTAGTCTAGTTGGGAGTTACCATTATCAGATTAAAAAAAAAATCCACCCCAAACCTGTATGACCAATTCTAAGACAGAATCGGAACCAAATCTACCTTTCCGCAACGAAAGGAATCCCTTCACTTGGTTTTGCTTTGCCCAACACTCTTAGATGTTGTTAAGTACATGTACACTAGCAATAAACTTGTATTATGCACGGTTAAAATATATTATTTTTTAAAAACTTATTAAGTTTTAATAATTAGTATTTTCTTAAATTCTTTAAATATTTCTAATCATAAAAATTGACCGTGGCCAAATTTAATGCGAATCTTTTGATAAATTTAGTTCATTGAATTATACATAAAATGGTAAGTTTAATTTGAAATTTTAATAAAATAGGTAGGATATTTTTAAAGAAAAAATGAGTCATGTGCATTGAACAAAATAAATTCATATGAAATATTTAGTTTCTAATTTGAGATAGTCAACATATTTTTAAGGTAGTGTTTTGTTTATTAAAGATTATTAAATATCTTAATATAAATTCAAATATATTTAATTCAGACCAATCACAAGATAATATGTGCTATTATTAAAACTTAAAAATTCAAGAAATTTAAAAAAAAAATAGATCAAGAATTTTGAATCCATAAACATTATAATTTTTTGCTAAATTATAAGTATTAGATAGATTTTTATGAATCCGGCTAACAATTGCTCACTAAAGGGCAAATAATAATAAATTTTGACAGGTAAAAGATTGTTGTCAATTTATCATGTAACCTACCAATTACCAAACCAAATAAGCTCGTCACCAAATCCGACCTTGTCATTTGAACTGGTCAACTTCCAACTACATTAATGGGCGAATGAGCTTTTTCTATCAACTCAACATCTTATATATATCGTTCACCTAATCTTTTAGATTTTAATTTAGTAATGGTAGTTGTTGAGCCAAGCTCTTTGTTAATTTGATTGTACAAAAACTTTAAGTTTTCTTTTGTTTCGATAAAAAATATTTTTTGTTAAAAATATTACTCTAAAAATGACGACGTTAGTGGATGTGGAAGCATTAGAATTAGTGGCAAAAGCGATAGTGAAAATAATGGCGCGGTGGTGGTCGTGACCCCCGAACCTCGTACCCATAGACTCTCGCACCTCGGACCCCTAGACCCTCAAACTCCCGAATTCTCGGACCATTTGGACTTCTAGAACTCTGAAACCTTAGACCCCTTGGACCCTGGACCTCCAAACCCTAGGACCCTGGACTCTTGAACCCCCAGACCTCAAGGACCTTGGGACTCCGGACCATATGGAACTCTAGACCCTCGGCACCCCCGGACCCCAAGGACCTTAGGACCTTTGACCATCGAAACCTCGAACGCCCGGACCCCTATACCCTTGGGACCCTAAAACCCAAGTCCCCCATACCCTCGGGACCTTAGACCGCCGAGACCTCAGGAATTTGAACCCACGAGAACCCAAAACCTTGGGACCCTTGAAACTTAGACCCCTGGACCTCGAACTCCCAGCACCCCTTGATCCTAGGGATCATAGAACCCCGAGACTTCGAACCCCTAGCACCCCATGATGCTAGGGTTCATAGGACCCCGGACCTTAAACCCTCAAATCCCCAAACCCCCGAACTCTTAGGACCTTATGACCTCGAACCCCTAGACCCTCAAGAGCTTGGAACATGGACCCCCGAGACCCTGGCAACCCGAATGCTTAGACCTACGAGACTCTAGAATCCTTAAACCCCAAAGACCACGGACTATCGGGACCTCGGGCCTCGAACCCCTAGACACTTGGATCCTTGACAAACTTGGACTCCAAGGACCTCAGTACCCCAGACCTGCCGATCCTCAGGATCTCGAAACCCTAGAACCTTAGACCCTTGGACTTTCGAACCCCTCGAACCATGGTATCTCGTGACCTTAGACCACCGGGACCCCGGGATCCCGGGACCTTGTGACCTCAGGACCCCCCAAGACCCTAGACCTCGAATCCTCAAACCCTCGAAACTCCAAGACCTCAGAACCACAGGATCTCGGGACCTAGAAATACCGGGACCCCGAGACTCCAGGCCTTCGGGCTCCCGAACCCTCGAACTGCAGGTATGCTGGACCTTTGAAACCCTTGGACCCAAGACCCCTGGGACCTCGGGATCTAGAACCCCGAACTCCTGGGAACCCAAAACCCCATGATCTCTGAACTTGGCGACCCCCGACCCTCGACCCCTGACCCTTGAACCTAGCAACCCTTTGGTTCCTTGACCCCTAACCTTTAACTTATGACCCCCAAACCCTCGATGATAAGAGTAAAAAATATTTTTTGCTATAAAAAATAAAAAATTATTTTACTAAAATTAATTTATTTTTTATTGAATTGAAAAATATTTCTCGTTAATTTTTAATTTTTATCGTACCAAACCTCAGAGAATACGAAAAATATTTCCAAAAAATATTCTTCATCAAAATAAATTGAGCCTAGTTTTGTTTTAACATTGCTTGTTGAAATTATTTCTTATGAGTTTATGTATGTGTGTATATGTATACAAATACATACATACATACATTTACACACACACACACACACACACACATATATATATATATATATATATATATATAAAATAAAATAAAAACATAATATGTTTTTTAAAATGTCTTACATAACATTTTATCGAGCGATCGAGATACATTTTAATACAAATTTAATGGCCAAGATTGAATATTTGAAAATATATTATCTCTCCTCCTCACTACAACAAAATGCATCATTAGCGACGACATTTCCCAACATAAGGCATTGTTAGTTGGCAAATGTAATCTTTTGGCGACCCAAAAAAAATGCATTGGCAAAACATCCAAAAGTAATCTTTTTTGGCGACGCAAAACATATTCGTCGGCAAAAAGTGTTGGGGGCAAATTTGGCCCCACCAGATATTTCCCTCCATGGGAGAAGATTTTTTGCCGACGCAATTTTTATTTTTGGTAACGAGTAGAGTGTTGGTAAAAGTGAAAACTTTCTACGACGAGTTTTTTACGTCGGAAAAGGTCAAAGATCACTTTTTACTTAATATTTTAGTACATAACATTATATAATATTTTTAAAAAATAAACATTATTAACTTCATCTACCTAGTTTATTAAGTGAATAATATAAATCTTATTAAGTAAACAATGTAAACCAAATATGATAATAAAAGATTTTTCCACATATTTCAAAATCTATTAATTAACGAAATTTGAAAAGTAAAATTATTCAAAAAGTATGATTGATCTTTTTTTTTTAAATACTGAGTTGGCTTAAAAATGCTATCCCATAAAAAGGCTTTAGTATTTTAGCCCTTGTTTGGCATTTTTAAAAATTTAAGTAATTTTAATTGAAAATTTAATTTTTAAGTTATAGTACTAGGCATCTTTTAAATTGTTTCACTTTTATTTTCAAGAAAAAAAAACTTCACACATTTCGAACCGTCTAACTTTTATAGAGTAAAATGAACTATAATACCATTAATTTAAAAAATAAACTCTCTTCACAAAAAAATATTAATATCCCAAACACTATAACTTAAAAATAAAAATAAGAATATATTAAATATTTTAATAAAAAATAAATAAAAAAAACTATTATAAAACCGAGATGTTTTAAAAAAAATTTAATCAATATTTATTTCGATTAATTCAAAACCGAGATAGTTTGGTTACTTTGGTACCCTTTTTGAATCTCACATAACATTAACAGATGAAAAATTAATTCTTTTTATGCTTTGAACCTTCACGTCCTACCTATCTTTGCTCCCCCTCTCTCAACGCACAAAAAATTTATCGATCTCGCTCAACGCACAATAGATTTTGCTATCAATTATAGTGACCCGGTACGTTATTATTTTAAGTATTTATTTTTGATATAATTAAATTAATGAAATTAATTTTGACGATATATGTTGGCCGGTTTGAATACTCAAGATATTAAATCTAGATTAACTTCGCGATGAGAGAAAATTTTAATAGCGTGATATGAATTAAATTTAAATGATTTAATGTAAGAGGGTTTGCAAATGTAAATTATAAAACATCTATATAAAAAAATAAAATAATAAATAATAATAATAATAATAAAATAAAATAAAATAATTTAATTATGGAACCTGCTTGAGTTTTCTAGAAATTTTTTTTGCTGAGTGGGAAAAATTAAAAGCTGTGAGGAAGCTTCACAGAAAAGAATAGAAGCAAACAACGCACCTCACCGTCGTGACCCACCTCCGTTGTTACTACCCAACCCGCCGCCGCCGCCGCCGCCCCTCGCCGCCGCCGCCGCCGATACTTCAGTCACCGGAGATTGAAGAATTAAACACATCCAGAACCCCAGCCCCGCGCTAATTCTCCCGCTCCCGTCTCGTCTATGCTCTGTTTCGGTGCACTCCCTGAATGGAGTTTCAAGATCTCGTCCGAAGCTCTCTCTCAAATTGATTGCTTTTCTCACCAAAGTGGACAACGCCACTAAGGATTTGAGTGTTCCACGACTAGAGCTTCGCGTTGAATCCGTTTGGAGTCAAATTTGAAGATGGCCGAATCTAGGGTTCTGAAATTTGGGATTTTTGGCGTTTTTAACTCCCATGAGATAGGATCTTGACTAGATTTGATGTGAATATGATGATATGCGTTGAATTTTATGTATATCTCTTAAAAATCTTAAGATTTGGAGAGAATCACTTGTTACGTGTGTGTTACCTCTGCTGCCCACAATGTGTTTGTAAAAATTCCTCTATCAAATTATTGAAGTTACTAGAACGATTTAGCAAATAACGAGTGAGTTTTAAATTTGTGCAACCTGGTTGCTACCCTAATTGCTACTCTGGAGAGTTTCAAATTTGTTGATCTTACTTTGGATGTACACTAATTTGTAAAAATAGGAACTATTTGTTAGGTGCGATTATTAATTTGGAACAAATTAATTTGGAAAATATCTTATATGTTCAACAAAACAACAATAATAGAAATTCCCTCACCTATTTATGTTTAGTAATTTTTTTCTTTTTGATGTATTTTAGTGACTTGAATGAATTTTGTGGAAAGTTGTTGATTAGGCTAGTTTTCATTTTGCAGAATGTTTCAGTAATTAATCTGGGTTAGTGCATAATGATCAACCTAGTACATGGATTGGAAGTCTCTTTTGCTTCCATTTTGAGAAGCTAGGTGGTTTCATTAAGTGGGTTGATGAAGGATTAAGGTTTGGTGTGAAAGTTGAGATTGCTTCTTTGTTGCTCAATAGATAAACATCATTCTCATTATTGTTTTGTTGAGCTTTGCAGGAAGTAAAAATGAAAAAAGAGGCATCAGCACGGGTGCTTTACATCTCTCTCCTCATTTTTGATATTATTTTGCTTTGAAAAGTTGAAAATTAATTGAAACAATTATGATTCGTGACGGTGTGTCATATCGTCTCACTTGTGGATTGGACAATTGGAACTTAAAGACAATTATGAAATACTAAGTCATGAGTAACTCAATTTGTAGGATAACATGCTAGTTTCTATTGGATAACAACTAGCAAGGCTCAGAACATGTTACAGCTAAATATGGTTCACATAAAACTGTGATTGATTTTTGCTTAGAAGACTCGAGCAATAATAAATGTAACAGTGCAAGTAGATCACAGTCCAGCCCTTTGAAAAGGTTACTGGATCCCTTGTTGAAACTCAAAGGCAACAAACTCTCATCAGCCATCAAAAAAGGATTCATCATCAATAAATAGGCATGCAAATCATCTAATTGACGAGTAGAATCTTGCACTGTATATGCAACAAAAGTAAAACTAGATTTGAAAAAATGCATGACTATTAATGTTGATGATTCCCATCACAAGAACTATGGATCATTAATTTTTGTCTTTTTTTGTGTGTGAAGAAGTAGCTAGATGTTTATTTCTTTTATTAAGTAAGAAACAAGCATTGTTAATAGTCCCAGTATGATTATCCCAGGAAAAAAAACTTGGGTTACCATCACAACTGGGTTAGTAATTTTAATGTTAATAGTCCCAAGATGTTTATATTTCTTTTGATAAGTAAGAAACAAACATTGTTAGTAGTCTTAATATTTGACAATTGGGTTAGTAGTCTTAATGTTTGCACACTTCGTAAATATTCGTAAATAAGGAATTATTACCTACCAAAAGCCTCCGACCACTCTATATATGTACAATTGATAAGTTGTATTTAAAGTGTCAGCTTAGTGTTTTTTTTGAGTTTCGTTTCACTTTATTTATCTTCTACGCTAATTTTCTTCGTAAAAGTTTTCTAATCTAAGATCATATGCTTGTTTGGTAATTTTAGTCAAATAAAATGTTATTTTTATGGGTGATTGAGGCACTTTCATATATTTTTTTCACAAATTCTATGAGGTGAACCATCTTTAAAAAAATTTATGAAGAAATTTCTATCTATAGAGAACTAGCAAGTGGTGTAACTTATTACATGAATATTTTTAGATAATTTATCATAGTTGCCTTCTTATTGAGTTAATAGCTCTATGACATATGTTGTTTTGTTTTTTATTTGAATTTTGGGATAAATTGGTACTGGATATATTTGTTTTCTTCATTAATTTGAAACGTGTTTTTTTTTCATTTTCTGTCATTGTGTTTATAGGTGTATATTCTCTGTGATGAATGGGGCTACAACACTTGGTAGTTTTGATACTATTTACATTAGCTTAGGCTCGAATTAAAACTAGTAAACAATGGTAGTTTAAAGATCAATGTGGTTCACTTTTAAGGTAATTATCATTTTTTGTCCCTTAATAGGTATTATTTTTTTTTGTCAATTATCATTTTTTGCCCATTAAATGCGTTACTATTATAATTTTTTCATTAAAACTCTAATGTTGATTTTTTTTTGCAGTTAATCAGATGAACACCCATACGGAAGTGGAACTCGATGAAGTGCAGTTGAGTGAATTAAGATGGTTGAGTGAATTGTAATGGTTTTTTCTTTGTAATTTTATAATTCTGTTTGAGAATAATTTACGTTATCATTTGAATACTAGAATTATATGGAATAGATTTTCAACACAAGTTTGTGTTAAGATCATTTGAATTATTTTTTATGTTGGGGTTGAAATTAATTAAACATATGTACTACATGAATTTGATTATATATTTATGAATGAGTGAATGTAATACAGATATATAAAGATTAGTGAAAATAAAATAAAAATTTTTAAATAAAAACTCTTTTGCTTACGCAAATAATCGTTGGCAAAAGTATTTGAAATGCTCAAAAATTACCGTTTGTTGACTCATTTTATGCGTCGCGAAAGAGTATATTTTTGCCAACGTCACCATTAGCCGCCAAAAATGTCACAATATTTTTATTTTTAATCACTTTTGCCGACGCATTTAATAATTACCGACAAGTATTTAATATTTTTGCCAACGTAACATTTGTTGCTAAAGACTAATATTCTCCGACGCATTTATTTTGCGTCGGTAAGCACTTTTTTCGACACACTTTTGCCGACGCCTTGTCGACGCAAGGGTTTGCGTCGAAAATATGTTTTACCAACTCAATTAGACTTTTCCCGACATTGTTTGTTGCGTCGGGAAAATTGCTTTTTGTTGTAGTGAATTTTATGATTAGAATACATTTTGACTCAAATCTTATGATAAATTTTAGTTTTTATAAAAATGTATTCTATATTGCATTTCTCGCTTTAACTTTTTCATGCTTGTCAGAAATTGTTCTTTTTTATTTTCACTCTCATATTTTTCTGTATCAAAAATACACCAAGATTTATTGAAAGTCAAATTAATTCTTATAGAATGTAATTTTACTTTTCAAAATATAAACTTTTTTAAATTTTCACATAATTCATATGATAATCAATAAAATAAAATAAAAATAAAAGTTATATTTATATATCTACTTTTTTATTTTGAAAGTCTCAATTTATCAATAAAAGTCTTAATATAATTAAACTAATTTAATATTATTTATAATCTATAATTATTTCTTACCTATTTTCATATTATTAAAATCATATAGGAAATATTATTCAATGTATCTTAAATAATTGTATTGTAATATTGAATGATAATTATATATGTAAAAAAATTATTCACATAATGAGTTAAGTTATAAGTGCACTTTAATGTTCAATAGCCATGGATCGTAATATTAACAATTAGATTGTATATGGATTTATATTTGGACAAAAATAGTGATGTTAACCTAATTTATATATTAACAAACGAATTACGTGTCTAAATATTCTTTTTAATATAATTAAATCGTTAGGTCAATTTTGAATAAATAACTAAGAATACATAAATTTTAAGAACAAGAATATAGTGAGAAATTAATTCAATCATTAATTTATATTACTACTTCATACAAAAACAAATAATAAAATAATAGTATATAAAATTGATAAAATTAATATATATAAAGTAAGTATGCATCACAATACTTATGATAATCTATCTTAAATAAAAGTCTTAGCGCTAAAATAAATATATGGTAATATATATACATACATACATACATACATACATATTATTTTTATTAATTTTATACACTATTATTTTATTGTCTGTTTTGTATGAATTAAAAGTAGAAATTAATGAGATTCAACTATATTAAAAAGTGTCTTTAGATATGAGTAATTTTCTAGTGTGTGTATAGCTAATCCCAATTAATTTGAACAAAAATTTAATTTTATTTTGATTGGGCCAGTAAGGCATGTAGGCATTCATGTAATTTAGGCCCATGGTGTGTGTAATAGCAAAAAAACGAAAATATTAAATAAAAAAAAACTATTAAACAAAGAAGATGCAATTTTACACGATTCACCAAAAACTAAAATTACATCCTCCCAGTTGTGAGTTGGTTCATGGATCGGGTCATGAACTAATTTTTATAAAAAAATTATTTTAAATCGTGATGCCTTTAAAACGGGACGAATTATGGGTCAAATTCACCAAAAATAACCAAGTTTTATATGCCTAACATGTGATCATACGTGAGCTACTTCATAATAGCACACGGCACAAATTGTGGTGCGCACATCTTCGTATTGCGTGATTTATCAATGACTATTTAATCTTTTTATTTGGGCCATTTGAACACCGATACCAATTAAATGATGAACATGTGCCTTGATAAATGAATGGGTATAATTTTTAAACTCAATTGGTGCTAAACCCATAATTGTTTTTTTTTAAAAGGCATTGAGTTGATTGAAAAAATTACATTTGTGTTTATAAAATTAAAACTTTTTCTACATTATAAAAACACATCAAAAAAAAAAATCTGTATCAATTAAAATTAATTACTATTGTTCTCAAAGATTTCGTCGAAGATCTTTAAGTATTGTTGATTACAGTTTTTCATATTAGTAGGTTTTACTGTATCTTGACGATGACTTTACTTGTAACTCATCGATCAACTCTACATAGTGGGAGTAAATTATATTCTAAAAAATGTATCATTAGATATGTCTTAAAGCTTTTTCTTTTTTTTTTTTTAGTTCGTCTTACATTTTCTCCAACAGTAGTAGTTAATGAAAAGCTTAGCTTCCAGATCATCGTCTAAGACTTCATTAATTAGTATATAAACGTTGGACATATATTCAAGTTAATTATCAAGATAGTTTAAATTGTCATTCTTGTACAATCATATAGAGAGAGATGGTTTTAAAATAATATTATTAAAATGTTTTTAAAATTTAAATTGTACTACAATTATATTTGAAGCTACACTAATTAACTAATTAACCACCGTTAGTTAGAAGGTGATATCAGAAATCTCAAAAGTTGAATATATATGACCTTGCCATTGTTCCACACATGACATTATTAAGATGATTTTGGTTACAAATTACAAAATGATATAGGGCTGAGCAGGTTTTTATTTATTTTTTTTAAAGTTACTTTAAATCAAAAAAATAATAAGTCAAAAAGCTTTAAGTCAATAAAAAGTTATTGTAATTTTTTTTATTTTCACATAATTACATATTTAATATACATCGTGTTTTGAAGATTAATTTCTAGAAATGTAATTTTTATAAAAACAGGTGTGTATAAACTAGTTGTGACATTTTTTAAAATGTATAAGTGTGTTTTTGGCTAATAAGTGAAAAAAAAGGTCTAAAAACTAATAAACAAAAAGGCAAAAAAAGTTTTAAGTTTCCAAACAAAAATAACAATTTTTTCAGACTTTAAGTCCGTAACCAAACCAAGCCGTACATGAAAATAACGAATTGGTAACCCAATTTTTCTTCTTTCTTTGGCCTTTATTTTTGGTTTCCTTTTTTAATCATAAAGCTAAAGGATTTTAAAAAAAAGTTAACTTGTTTGGTAACGTTGCATTTCTAGTGACTTTGGCACGTTGGTTCTAGGTTTTTTAGTTTTTTAACCTTTGTTGTTTTAAAATGAAGATACTGTATTTTTTTAATAGGTATTGAATTGATTTGTAAGATATAAGAAGAACAATTTTACATTCTTAAATCGATATTGGGATGCATAGAAATTTGGATTGTTTTGGTCAAGACAAATGAAACTCCTGATTTTTAAAAATATAAAAAGATGTTTTCAAGTCAAAAAACTGAAAATTTTGCTTACCAAACAAGGGATAAGACAACTAAATCAAATCCTATTTCAGCGCCCAATTATAAGTTTATGGACTTTATTGGAGGTCCAATCAGTTATAGCATCCCCAGCCCAACTTTATGAAACCATTTTGGTATAAGGTCCAAGCTTGTATCTGCAATGTATGTGGAAACATTTATTCTATTATAATAAGAAAATTTCTAATTTGGTGAATTATTTTGTGATTTTTTATTTACAAAAAAAATCTCAAAAATAATTTAATATTTTTATTCATTGTATTCTCTTTTAAAATAATTAAAAATATTAAAAAATAAATTATAAATTCTCAAGGTCGAACAATTCAGGACCCATGCACAACATTGTATTTATTCTGGACCTTAAGTCCAAAACTGTTGCTTTGATCTATATGTGCCCTTTGTGTCTAATCAAATGTTTGGAAAATTATAACTTGAAAAAAAGAAAGAAAAGAAAACGACTTGGGAAACACTTTATGGGGCCCATATGGAGTCAGCCCATTATCTCTCTAGCCCAAGCCCATAATCCCTATAATTTCTGCCATGATTTTGTCATATAATAAATGTATTTCAATACCCAAGCTGTTTGGGCACATGACCTTGTAAAAACGTGGTTTAATAGATGATTAATTAAAGAAACAAAATTCAAACCAACCAAAACTTAAATTAACCATTAGATATTAATTCTTATTAATCAAAATTAAAATAATTGTTTTTTAGAATGTATATATATGTACATGATGACACAAAATGTCCCCCCTTTCCTGTATGTTTGCCATGTGTAGCCTTGTTGACAAATGTCAACTCTAAGGTAGTATTTGTTTTATTGGAATAATCTTTAACAGTAATGAAATTTAGTTTGGAATAGGTATAAAATGAAATGAGGAGAAAATGGTGATTTCCATTATAATGTTTTATACAAACATAAAGATTCAAATTAAGAATGATTGTCATTCTGATTTTAAAATTTAGTATGTTAGAATGATTTTGAGAATGAAATTATATTTATATGAACATGATTAAAATACCATTTTACTTTTAAATAATATTTCAATTCATATATGAGGTAGCAGTGATGGTGATGCTAGTTGTAGTGAGAGGAGGAAGTAATGTTGGTATTGGGGATTGGAGGCAGGGTTGGACCAGTTGGGGTAGGGGATTTTGGTTTGGAGGTCGAGATGTCCAGGGTCTAGAGTTTAGGGTTGGGGATTTAGGTTTCAGGGTTTAAGAGTTTGAGATTTGAGGTTTGGGACTTCAGAAGTTCAGGGGTTTAGAGATTTCGGGGTTTGGGGATCAAAGGTTCGAAGGTTAAGGGTTTCAAGGTCCAAGGGTTAGAAGGTAGGGGGTTCGACGTTGGGGGTCAAGGGATCAGGGTAAGAGGGTCAAGGTCGAGGATCTGGGAATTTAAGGGTTAGGGGTTCAGAATTCAAAGGCTCGTGGACCTGGGGGCAAAAACTAGGGGAAAGGGTTATGAATAAGGGTTAGAGATTCAAAGTCTAAGGTTTTGGGTGTGGTACGGGATTTGAGCATCCGGGTTGGGGTTTTAGAGATGGGGGAACGAGGGATGGAAGAACTTTTATTTATTATATTATTTATAATTTTTATTTATTTAAGTTAATTGATTAACTGTTATTTTTTATTTATTATATTATTTATAACTTTTATTAATATTACTCTTTTAAATCTTAAAAATTATACCCGAAATA
>JAOTRH010165888.1:0-12638 GCA_034768845.1 Heliamphora exappendiculata
ATGTGGATCAATTCATATAGTCAGTATAGAATCGATCATCCCGTTGATCTCGCTCAATACACTCCAAGTGTACTAACGCATCGAGCTCGACCATCGAATTTCCAAAACCTGAATTCGATCCGTTCGACCTAGCCAAGACCAGCTACTATCACGATGTATTACAATCATACCAATGGAATGTCCGGTTCCACTGCGATTGTGAGCCTACCTGTATAATCTGTCAGAACCTTTGACCTGATCTTCTGTGCAGCACGCACCGAGTCAAATACTGGATAGATATACGACTATGCATTCATACATCACAAATATAAACATGAAACCATAAATGAAAAATTATCTCAAATGTTTCTTATTAATATGCCAGGGATCCAGAATAAAATACATAAAAAGTATGACTTTTCGGTATACGTTCCCAACAGAGAGGAGATGCAAATAGGAGAAGGATTTAACTTTGCTTTGTTTGTGTCCCAATATCTTACTTGTTTTCTCTTTTAGTTTCTTAAGACGAGGACTTGCGAACTTCTCTTGCATTTGAAAACTATATTGGTAAAACTTATTAATGAAGATTTCTCCACTTCTGGTTTATGGTGACTTTTAGAACTGTTTCTTTAGATTTTCGTTCTTATAATATAACCATTTTATTAGACAAACTTAAAACAAGATCTTACCTTGATCCTACTACTTGAAATATGGTTGCATGGGGGAATTTCAAATTAAAGTTTAGGTCGAACTTCTAATAGAAGTTGCCTAAGTCCTAACTGATGAAGAATGCCGTTTGGATCAAAGATTGAAGCTCTAATTTCATTGAGGACTAAGTCATCTTCCTTCAAGTTCTGATACTGAACCTTTTTGTTAAATGCCCATGCTATCCTTCTCTGATATCCTTGAACGTGAAACAGGGCTCTAAGTCTCCTTTCATCAAATAGGAGTAACTCTTCGAATCTGTCCCTCTGCCATTCTAACTCGAGAAAATCACTTTCATCCATTATTCTTAGGGATGGGATCTCCAATTCTATAGGTAGAACTGCTTTCCTTCCGTAGACCAAAGCATATGGCGTTGCCCTAGTAGAAGTTCTAATCAATGCTCGGTATCCCTAAAGCGCAAATGGTAACTTTTCTAGCCAATTCTTGCTTCCCTCTATCATTTTCTGTAGGATCTTCTTCACATTCTTATTTGCAGCTTCCATGGCCCCATTGGTTTACCAGGCTGATAGTCTAGTACCTTTAGGATACACAGACTCAGATTTTTAGTTTAACAAAGAATCCCGCAAGTCTTCCTTAGAATATGTGTTAATCTCAAGAGATGGAGCTATTAGTTGGAGGAGTATCAAGTAGTCCTGTATTGCTGATTCTACCATGGAGGTCGAGTATGTGGCAACTTCTGAAGCAGCCAAGGAGGCCGTTTGGCTCAAGAACTTACTGTTGAATTTAGATGTGGTATCTTTAGTTCAGTTGGCTATTACACTTTATTGTGATAATAGCGGAGCGGTTACAAACTCGAAGGAACTAAGAGTCCACAAGAAAAGAAAGTACATTGAACGTAAGTATCACATGATATGAGAAATTATACAGAAGGGTAATGTTGTTGTGACTAAGATTGCATTAGGAAATACGCTTGCAAATCCTTTTACAAAGAGCTTACCGGCGAAAACTTTTGGTAGTTATGTCGAGAGCGTGTGAGTCAGATGTATGGCAGCATGGTTTTGATGATAAGTGGGAGATTATTAGGGTTGTATACTGAAAATCATATTTTTAGTATTTAATTTAATTTTAATAAAATTAATTTTTCATTTTATGAGAGTCTTAATGAGTAATGTATGCAATATCATTTCTTTAATGTTAAAATGGATGTCCTTTATTCTGTACAGTATTTAATCTGGTGTGTAGAGTTCGGCTTACACACAGAAGATCAAATTTTAGATTTCTTGCAGAATATAGGTTTTTTTCTCACAGTTTAGATGGAAATGAATATACCATCGGTACGACTGTAGTACAGAGTTTTAGTAGGCATGTCTTGGTTACGGAGAACAGATAATAGTATCGTCTATTGTTTTGACTCTCTGTACTAGCACACTATGTGTGTATTGAATAAGACACATTGGAGTAATTAATTTTATATTGACTATATTAATTAATTCACACCCCAAGATTATTATAAATAATGCTTATACTCTTAATCCTGAAATAATTATTGATTGGCGTATATTTAATATTCGTTGTTTTGATTAATTAGAGGGTGCGATCTTATATAAGTCTATATTCTCGGTGAATTGGATAGCGATATTATTTATATGGTGAATATTAATTATTGACGAAATTCACGTCTTGAATGATCGCGATTGACGATACTCCCTTAAGAAAGCTTATAAGTTTTGACCGGGTCAAAGTCTACAGGTGAATTTGATTATTCGGCGGTCAAATAAATTAAGCGAAAGGGCTCAAAAAATTTAAAAGATACCGATTAAATTAAATTATTAGTAATTAAGTTTAATTGGTGTGGATTGAAAATCTTAAGGTGGGGAGATGAGTTAGGCATTTAATAATTAGAGCTCAATGCAAGAAGGTCTTGAAATTATGGCTTAGAGTGCAATTATAATTTTTTAGTGGTGTGAACTGTAGTTTAGTATTTTATAAAAATTGCAGAAACTGCTACAAAATTTTATAATAACAGATACCACTGAAATATTTGCTTAATCCCGAAAGGTGCCTAAGATTCGACTTTGTCAGATTGGGGTGTCTATAGGTACATCCTTTATGTTAATGTTTATTCCCACCTTCTCGTTTCCTATATATACTGCTTGCTAACATGTTTCCTCACTTTTCTGGTCCAATAGGATATCTCGGTTGGCATGAAAGAGCGAGCCAAGACTAATTGGATGTAGAGCTGAGAGATTGTCTGGACTTGTCTTATTAGAGGGACCATTCTGCAGAGAGTAGTACCTCGGTGAGCACGTTGTTCGGTAGTCCTCGAGGTATGACCACTTTCGTATCCCAAGAACACCTCTGGTCGGGATGCGACAGACTAACTCCCTTTATACGGCTGAGATTATTCGTGCTATGATGGGTGTCGATGCTGCTTCACTGATCGAGGACGCGAATCCTGACTACACATTCTTCACTCGAGAGAGGCTCATGCCCGCTATAGGGGCCCGCGCTACTGTATGAGGTCCTCTTCTTGTTGCCTCAGGTCCTGTCTATCCTGAGTTGTCCTAAACAGTGGACACCTTTGTAGACGGGAATCCTCATTCCTGAGCGCGACCCCAGAGATTCTTCTTCCCCTCAGCGTAGAGAAGGCATATCATCCTTGCCTTCCTTTCCTATTTTTTTATATTGCTCTTTTATGCTTTTTAAACTCATATCTGGCTATACTAATTCTCATAGTTGACTATATTGATGTGGATCCTTTCCTTGACAGATGTCTTAGGAGTGATGCGATCAGTGCCTCTGTCTCATTTTTGGCCTGAGGGTACTGGTCCACCGATGGGGCAGCGCATTTCGAGCTCAAAGCATGGAGTCTCCTACTCCCTAGAGTGCTCCTGCTACAGTACTTGCTTCATTCTTCTCTATTTCACTCTCCTACACTTCCCATTTCATGCTATTCGTATATACTACTTTCTGATGCGGCATTTCTTTCTTTCAACGTGGTCGGGGTAGGGGCCCGAGGACTCGCTGAGGTCATGTGCCGCTGGCTACACTAGTTGTTCCTATTGTACCTTATGTTGGGACCTCTACATCTACTTCTACTGCTGTTGCTTATTCATCTTGGGCCCAGGCTTCCAGTACTTCACAGACTGCTACTGGCTCAGAGAAGGAGGCAGCGGAGGAGACTGGGTCATCATCTGGGGAGTCATCCTAGGGGTGTTATATGGTCCGGAGGAAGAAGACCCAGTGAGAGTGACTGACCTGCTACTGCCCTACTGTTGATCCCCTTTGCTTCTCTCTTTTATTGTTCATGGAGGCTTGCGTGCTTATTCTTGCTTGGGCTTGCGTACCCCCCTTTTCATACATTTTGATACTCTGTTCTATTACACTACACTCATACACTGCTCTCGGTACACTTCTTTGACACACACTGTTCTGATACACATTGATTCACACTGATACACTGTTCATTCATGCCGCTTTTAAGATACTGTTTTGATACATTGTTCTGATACTATGTATTGTTACACTTGGTCGAGAAGGATGGGGCCTTCGTGCCTCTGGTTTATACTTTTTGTTATCATAGATGCTTTATGACTCTCACATTTTTGTTTTAAAAAACATTTTTGACTTCCTAGATCCTTATTATGCATGATGTATGACTTATGAGATGAGAATTGACCCTATAAATCTGTTTTTCTGTTGTGAGTTGCTTACAAGTTTATGACGACATTTTAGAGCATGTTGGTAAAATGAGGATAGGCTATCAAAATTTCTGCAAAAAAAAAAAGTTGCGGTCGTGAGAGATGAATTCGCGACCGTGGGGTTTAACAGTTGTGGCCTGAACTTTTATAAAGAAAAGTTGGCGGCTTAGCGTTATAGAATTCACGGCCGTGACTTTTGAAAGTGGTGGCCGTAAAGAAAAGGTGACAATTGTGAAAAAAACTTTAGGCGCAAAAACTCAGAGCAGATTTTATGGTTCCCTCCATTTTGGCTCTATAAAAAGGGACAACTGTTCCAGACTCCACTGTTCTGAATATTCTGTATTATCCATGTCTTCCCATGGCCCACTCCTTCAACAACTCTCTTTTAGCTTGGATGGGTGACATTTCCTCGGTGGAACGTAAGAACTTCCTCAGCTGTAAACTAGATGCGCTATTCTCCTTACTTACCATGAGGATCGATTCGCACCTTTTGCGAGGGGCAACCCAGTTGTGGGATCCTGATGTTCATGTGTTCTGTTTCGGGCATGAAGAGCTACGTCCGACAGTAGAGGATTGTTATGCCATTCTCGAGATTTTGGCCAAAGAAGAGGTCATAGTTCCTACCCCTTTCTCGAGTTCCAGGGACCGATTGATGCAGTTTTGCGGCTATTCTAGACGTGAGGCGTCACTTATCACTCATGATGGGCCTCTTGATGTGGTGCGGATTATAGATCTCTTTGGGCCTCGGGGTTCTTTTAACAATTTCTCTTTCTAGCTTCAGCATCGCTACGCTCTTTGCATCTATCTTCTGGCTTGTTTCCTATTGGGGTCTTTCGACGAGTAAGCTAGTTCTTCTTTGGTGGACATGGCTCATCAGATCTACGAGGGTCGGGACCCTATTTCGTTGGTCATTGTTGAGATGCTTCTTGGCTTTGATGCAGTCCATACCGAGGGTGCCCCTTATTTTGTTGGTAATGTTGTCCTGTTGTAGGTGGTTCATTCAGCTTTCTTTTTTCTGTTCTCTTCAGGTTTTTCTGCTTAGCTTTCATTTTTCTATTTTTTTCTCTATTTTCCCGCGCATCTCTCATTTTTCTAATCTTTTCTCATTTTTTTTTATTTTTCTCTCTATTTTCCCTCTTAGCTCTCATTTTTCTATTTTCTCTCTATTTTTTTCCCAGCTCTCATTTTCCTTTGTTTCTCTTAGGTTTAGCTAATGGAGAAGGTGAACTTGCTCGAGAAACCTATATCTGACAGCTACAGTGTGAAGTCCTTCATTGGATGTCAGGTTTATCGCCTTTGCTCGATTGAAACCACTTAGAAGGACTATCTGAGCACTCTAATCGGGGAGGACATCTCTTGGTTATGACCCTAGTTGAAGATATCTCTCATGACTACAGCCACTATGGGTCGTTCGGGTGTTCTATTGGTCGGCTTGAAGCTAGCTACTTTTTATCATCCATATCGCATTCTCTATCAGTTTGGGCATACTCAAGTCAGACCAGATACTGTCGTGAGTCATCTGTTTAGTTCTGCGCATTGAGCCCCTTTTTTGGGTCAGTACCAACAGGCCTGGTCTTCGCGACTAAGGATGCCAGTTGGTGGCGAGTTTGACAACAAACTTTATGAGTTTTATGAGACTTGGCTTGGGATAGAGATAAAGCGCAGTGCAAAACATGGAAGAGATGCAAAGACGAGAAGGATTTAACTCTTCTTTGTTGTATTTCGATATTCTGTTGGCTTCTTTTAATCTTTTAGGACGAGGACTTGCGAGCCTCCCATGTTTTGGGATTAAAATTGAGTTAGTAAAAACTCTCAATGAAAGTTTCTCCACTTCTAGTGATCAAACTGCTCTTTTAGATTTTTGCTGTCACAATTATAGCCAATTTATTAACAAAACTTAATGTAAGTTTTTACGTTGATCAACTACTTGGACAAGGTTACAAGAGGGGAATTCAAACAAAGATTTGGGCTAAACTTCTGACAGAAGCTACCTATGTATCTCAAAGAAAGAGAATCAAGCCATAATATAGTTCGAGGCTCGGGTTCTACTCGGGTGTTGACACTTTCCTTTTGCGGGCTTTCTCTCAGGGATATAACTTTTTGAGCTGGTCTGAGTTGATGGGTGTGGAGAAAATATTCCTATCTAAATCCATATGGATAGCGGCGCCTCGTGACATCAAGGTCTTAATGAGATAAGGTTTGACTCAATTAGGTTTAAACTTACCCCTTGGATCAAAGATAGAAGCTCTGATCTCTTTAAGGACGAAGCCGCCTTCCTTCAAGTTTCGGGACTTAACCTATTTGTTAAATGCCGAAGCTATCCTTCTTTGATACCCTTGGATGTTAAACAACACTCTTAATCTTCTTTCATCAAACATATGCAGTTCTTCAAATCTATCCCTTTGTCAATTTGAGTCGGGAATACTACTTTTGGCTATTATCCTCAAACACGGAATCTCCAACTCTATGGGTAAAACGGCTTCCATTCCATAAACCAACGCATACGGTGTCGCTTCGGTAGAAGTCTTGATCGATTTTCTATATCCCCAAAGTGCAAATGGCAACTTTTTCAGCCAATCCTTACTTCCCTCTTTCGTGTTTTGCATAATCTTCTTCACGTTCTTGTTAACGGCTTCCACGGCTCCATTGGTTTGTGGTCTATATGGAGAGGACTTATGACTGACAATTTGATACTCCTCTAAAAGATCTATAACATCTCCTTGGAAATGAGGACCATTGTTAGAAATAATCTCGTGCAGAACCCCATATCAACAGATAAGATTCTCCTTGATGAATCTAGCTACTTGAGAGGCCTTTAGAACAGAGTACGAGGTGGCCTCGATCCACTTTGTAAAATAGTCAATTGCTATGAGGATAAACTCATGTCCATTTGATCCCTTGGGTGTGATCTTTCCTATCACGTCGATTCTCTAAACTAAGAAGGGCCAAGGTGACGTCATGCTATAGAGCTAAGATGGCGACACATGCATAAGGTTCGCATAAACTTGGCATTTTCGGCATCTCCAAACAAACTGGTGACAGTCTGTCTCAATTGCCATCCATAAGTATCCTTGGCACAGGATCTTTTTAGCGAGCTTCATTCCATTCATGTGAGGCCCACAAACTCCTCTGTGAGCTCTTTCATCAACTCGCGTCCCTCTTCTGTGTTAACACAAAACTAATTAACCTCCAAATATCTTCTCTTGTATAATCTTCTTCCACAGATCAGAAACTGCACAATGAGTCTCATGATTTCCCTTTGGTCTTTCTTACTAGCTCGACTAGGATACTGTCCTTTCTCAATGAAATTCTTAATGTCATGGAACCAGGGTAGTCCACCGTTGACTTCTCGAATAGCGAAAGTATCATTAATTGCGGGTGTATCTCTTTGCTGAATTTTCAAGGGTCTCATCCTTACTCTGAGTGGTATGTCTATCATTGATGCCAGAGTAGCCAAAGCGTCAGCAAACTTATTCTGCAACCTTTTGACGTGAGTGAATACCACACTTTCAAAGCTGGGGATTATCATTTCGAGCTCTCAGTGATACTGGATCAACCTCTCCTCTTTAACCTTTCATTCTTCTTTTGCTTGGGAGGTGACCAAAGCTGAGTCCTCTATAACTTCTAACTTCCTTGTCCCTTGTTCTAAGGTCGTTTCCAGTCCTGCTAGACAAGCTTCGTACTTGGCCTGATTATTAATAACCTCAAAACTCAACTTGTAAGCTAATGGGATATGGGAATCATTGGGGTGATTAGGAGTATCCCTATCCCATATCCATATTGGTTTGAAGCTCCATCGAAATATAGGGTACACAGATCCTTATCAATTTTCATCACTTGTTCGTTGGGAAATTCAAACTCGGGTTCTTCCTCCCCTTCAATAGGATGATTAGCTAAAAATTCCACGATAGCTCTCCCTTTTATTGATTTTCTCGTGACATACTGCAAGTTGAACTCAGCTAGCATCAACAAACAACGGGCTAACTTTTTTGTCAACGCCAATTTTTCAAAAAGGTATTTGAGCAAATCCATTCTTGAGAATAAAATAACTCGGTAGACTAGCATGTAATGGCGTAGCTTCTTGAATGCCCAAACTAGCGCCCAGCAAGTCTTCTTCAAAGGCGTATACCTGCATTTAGAATCAGTCATCTTCTTACTTAAGTAATAGATAGCTCTTTCTACCTTGGCTTCATCTTCTTGTGCGAGCATACACCCAATCGCTGAGTCAGTCACTGATAGATACAGTATCAAAGGATTATCGGGTTCTGGCGATGATAGAACTGAAGGGTTTTGTAGGTATTGTCGTATTGCATTGAAAGCGTCTTAACACTGTTAATCTCAATGAAACTTGGTCCCCTTCATCAATAGTCAAAGTAGAGGTTCGCAGATAGTGGTCAACTTGGCAATAAACTGACTAATGAACTGAATCTTTCCAAAAAACTCCTTACATCCTTCTCAATCTTTGGGGGAGGCATTTCAAGGATGGCCTTGATCTTCAATGGGTCCACTTCTATGCCTCACTGCATGATCATAAATCCGAGCATCTTTCCTACCACAACTCTAAAAGCACACTTATGTGGGTTCAAGTGCATCCTATACCTTCTTATTCGCTTGAAGAATTTCCTTAGCGCGATGATGTGCCTTTCTCTAGTCTTGGACTTCACGATCATGTCATCCATGTATACCTCCATCACCTTGTGTATCACGTCATGCAACAACATGATTACGGCCCTTTTGTAGGTTGCTCCCACGTTCTTCAATCCGAACGGCATGACAATAGGTGCCTCAAGGTGTCGTGAAGATGGTCTTTTCCCAATTTTTTGACGCCATTAAAATCTGGTTATACCCTGAGAATTCGTCCGTAAAGGACAAAAATGCATTCCTGGCAGTGCTGTCTACCAGCACATCTATGTGAGAAAAGAGGGAAGTCATCCTTAGGACTAGACCTATTAAGATCTCTAAAGTCGACACACACTCAGATCCTTTCGTCTTTCTTTGGCACCGGAATGATATAAGAAACCCACTTCGGGAACTTTGTGACCATGAGAAATTCGGCGTCTATTTTCTTGGTGACTTCCCCCTTAATATTAAAAGCCCAATCTGGTCGAATCCTTTAAGCTTCTGCTTGACGGGTTTGGCATCAGGGTAAAGAGAGATCTGGTATTGTATAATATCGGGATCTATGCAGGGTATATCATCGTAGGATCTTTAAATTATGTTAATAAAGAGATTAAATTGTTCATGTTCATCCGAAGAAAGCGTAGAGCTAACCTGAAATATCTATGGATCTTTTTCACTATTAAGATTTATTAAAATAGTTTCTTCCATTACAGGTTTAGCTTTCATTTTTTCTTCCTTTTCAATTAGAAGTTTTAATTCTTGGGGGATATTCCCCTTGAATTCTTTAAAATTTTCGAAATCAACGTAAAATATTTGAGACACAACGAAGTAAGCAAAGTTTGTTTTCATTTCATTAACTTCAAAAGGGATTACAACCTGAGACTCAAAGCCAAAAGGGTTAGGAATGCCAATAGATGCACTCCCGACAGACTCAATGTTACAAACATTGTTAACAGACTTGATAAAAATAAATTCAACATACTCGGACTTTAACTCACTTGTTACATCATGCATATGAAATGACTCAAAAGATTGACTCTTTTTCATCACATCGACATCCATGATAAGCGTGGTGTAATTCGAAGGCGCTTTGGCATCCATCATCAGCACGCCCTTATCTTCTTCATCATTGTCTATACGCACTCGGGCCATCTCTTCATTGAAGAAAGAATCCAGATTCCCTTCTTCACAGTGATTGGCCCAGTTTGTCGATACTTTCCTTGTGATGCCCATCTGCCATATCTTTTCTTCTTCCTTACTATCGGACAATTAATGGCAAAAAAAGATCTATAGCCCTGACAACTTCTGGTTAGTCTTCTCCTCTATTCATGGCTTAGGGAACCCACGGTAGGGGTAGTTGTCCCCTTCCTAAGCATCCATTTAGCATCGATCTATATTTTTCCATACTTGACTCTTTCAAGTTTGGCTTGTACCTAAGTCCGCATCCGTGGTGCTTATGGTACACAAAAATTGGTTCCGAGATTCCTTGCAAGTGCTTGCCTAGTCCCAGTCCCGAAAAGTAGGACATCCCTTTCATCATGGCCACCACTTTAGGGTTTACATAGTTCTCTTCTTCATTCATCAAAACTTACACATCCTTAGTCTCATCGAAGTCAAACCCATTTAAAAGGAGATCTTCATCCCCATGTTAGATCTTGAGAAGTGGGGTAGCGTCACTAAGCAGGGTTGGCAAGCCAGTTTCACCTGGTATGGTGATAGTTACTCATTCCTTGATCAACTTCACTTTTTAGTGTAGGGTTAATGGAACTGCTTTAATCAACGGGTCGTGTAACCATGACGTTCCTAGCAACAGATTGAACGATATTGGCACATTAAGGAGACAAAACTCTACCTCACTTTCGAGCGGCCCTATTGTTATGGCAAAATTCACTAACCTAAGACATCTCTACGTGTGTTGTCATATGTATGCACTTCTTGCGCACTTGGCTTAAAGTCTTACGTCTTCAAACCCAAACAATAAGCAGTTCGTAGTGGGCATACATTAAAGGTGGAACTATTGTCAACCAAGATGACCGATACCCCTTTCCCCAAGCACTTGACAATTGAATGCAATGGCTTATTATGGGACGACCCCTCCGCCGAAAAATCCTTTTCACTGAAGGAGATAACATTGGACTATTTTTCAGGCATGAGCATTTTAACCAGTTAGTCTGAAAAAACGTCGATTGGAATGTCCATGCCATTAATAGCCTTCAAAATAGCTTGTCGGTGCTTGTGAGATGCCACGAGTAGCCCCTAGATACTCACATTCGCTTACGTCTTCTTGAGCTGCTTCAGAACTATATCTTCTTCTTCACCGTTCTGCTTTTCCACTTGCTTTCTTAATTCCTCCATGCCTCTACTTGGCTGCCCTTTCTCTAACTGTGTGGACTTAAAATGCCTTACACTTCTCATGAGATGTTCAACTTGCTCCTTGGGTTCCCACAAGCCCTCGAACCGATTAGTTACTTCTCGAATTTCAGCCACTGGGTATCCTTTACCTCAGAAGGCCCACAAATTATTTGTGCTTGTCTTTCCTTGATTGTCTTCTCCATTAGTTCCTTTGATTCCCTAAAGGTCTTCCTCGATTCCCATTACATTTTGCACAAATCAAAGAGATTCTTCACTAATAGCGATCTCTAGCTCAAAGAGCTATGGCAACGATACCTCATCAAACGGATCCTCATTGTCATATAGCAAGAGAGTGACCCACGGTCCCCACAGGTCACCATGCTTATACAGTTCCTCAACAATCGGGTGCCATTCTAGCACATCCTTCTCTTCATCGTATTTGATATCCAAAAATTCTTGCTCAACTTCTTCTATTTCCCACAAATTATTCTTTTCTTGGTATAAGATTTCTCCCGCGTCAAGAGAGCATAAAGTCGGCCTTTTGGGTAAAGGAGTTCTCAATTTTGGCTCCTAGAGAGGAACGATGTACACCGAGGGGTTGAAGACGGCACCCGTGGTTCCTAATAGATTCACTTGAGATAGATCTTTCCATTTCCTTTCTTGCTCTTGCTTCTTCACAGTCTCTTCTTTGGCTACTAAACTCTCTTCCTGTCGGCATTTGCTATAACCTTCTTTTTCCTACGAGGACTCTCCTTTCTCTGTCTCTCCAACCTTGAAACTCTGCTTGACTTCTCCATACCAGGCTTACCCTCTATGCTATGTTGTATCATTACTCGGAGTGGTCAGAATATGCCATTTGATATCTATCCCGGCTTCTTCCAAAGCATTTAATGCTTCAAGGCGTGCCAAATCTTTCCACAAATGCCTGACTTCTTCATCCTCCTCTTCGTTGCTTTCGAACAGGTTAAGACCTTCTTTCTCATGGATGATAATGATCGGGAAGTCATAAAAACCATCTTCCATTAAATCTTATGTAAGGTCGTTTATTAGGAACACATATCGGCTGGATAACAAAGATATAATGGGTTTCGATTATGCTGCAGAGACTTTAAATTTGGTCAGATCAAAGCCTTCTGACCCTTCTTTAATGGCATTCACGTTCTGTTGAGTTACATGGTTCGACAAAGGGTTGGTGGTCACATTTGACTTCTAGATGATTATAGGTGGAAGAATTACCTTGTTATCTATCAAGTCTTGAATCTCATGTCGAAGCCTCACGCAGTTGTTGGTTAAGTGACTGTGCCCCTGGTGGAAGGTACA
>JAOTRH010165899.1:0-12638 GCA_034768845.1 Heliamphora exappendiculata
GTTTTCAAGTTAGGACAATGATTTTGGAGTGATTTGGGTGGTTTTCGTTAAACATAAACGAAAATTTTAACTTTTGAACTAATTTGATGTTGAAATCAAATTTGATGGTATTAGTGCAATTTTTGAAACCACATGAGTAGTCAGTGTTATTGTCAGAAACCAGAGGAGGGGTCAGTGTAATTTAGCCTTTTTTTTTGAAAGGTTGATAATAAATATTTTATATAATATTAAGTTTAATGAAAACAAAATTAATTTTTAAAGTTTATTTAGTTAAATTTAATTAAAATACTCTTACTATTTTAAATATTTATTTTTCTGCTTTAACACTTTATTTTTTCACCTCAACATTCCATTCTAGCACCTCTATTATTTTCGACGAACTCGGTAATCACTTTTGAAAAAACTTCAATGACTTTTTAATCACCAATTTCAATGGCTTCTAAATTAGCGACCACTTTCAAAAAAAAATTGGTAACTTTCCAATCATCAATTTCGACGGCTTTCGGATAATTAATGAATAATTTCAACGACTTTCGATAATCAACTCCGACCACTATTAAATCAAAAAAAAAATTAACTGTTTAGATATAGAAAAAAGCAAGCATTTAATGTTTATGTGGTCTTGGTGGGGAATAGAATAATGATAGTAGATGTACTATAATTTTATAAATAAAAATAAATTTTAATGTTTGAATATAACGAAACAGTAAATTTTATCTTTTTAGTGTTCTTAGTGTATGAAGTTTGAGGGGACAAAAAACTTATATTTAAGTAGAATATTAAATAAATGCAAGGAAATAAAATTAAACAAATATGAAAAAATTTATTAACGAAGGCGTGAGACATCTCATTGTCCTTAATAGTAGATTTTTATCCTACGAAGTATGTAACTTGGTATAATAAATTTTTTGTGTCCTATTTTTCAAAATTCATATTGTCTTTTCTACAAATGTGCACTCATAAATATAAAAATATTATGAATAACTCTATTAATCGTCTTAATATCATATTCAAAGTCGATACAAAATAATAATATTGTATTTAAACTCAAAACACACAAAGATTATTCAAAAGAACCTTTACATGATAGCACACTAGCGGATTCTAATATCCTATAACATTCATGCACTCATAGCATATATTTCTCTCTAATATTTCTATCTAAAATTCATGCTTTCTTTATGTATTTTAGCAGTAGACACAAGCATTAGGGTAAAAATGTGTGTTTAAAAATTAAGATAAATTATGAAAATAAATCCAAATAAAATTATTTTGATATTAAAAACTAACTAAAATTAGTTTTAGTATACAAAAAATTCACACAAGTTCGTCATATTAAATAAGTGTTCTCTTTCTGTATATGTATAGAATAGGATATAGGATACAGTAGTCTTTAACGGACAAACTGATTATTCATACAAAATAATAAATTTATATAATAAAAGAGCTCATTTTTTTTTTCAAAATGTATAAGATATATTTTTAAAATAAATGGTTAAGATTTATTAAAATCTAGATCAAATGGTTGGGAGGTAATCATTTCTAAAATATATTATCTCATTAAGAGAAGCATTTAATTTCTCGCTTAACGATTATCTTTTACCTAAATGATTTCTTTTCTAAATTTTATTCTCTCTAGATGATTTTCATTTTAAAATATATTCTCTCTCAGCAATTTCTATTTTCTCCCCTCACCTACTTGCAATCCCTTTACATTTTTGTTCTGAAAATGCTTTTAAGCACGGAGTATAGCTAGTTTATAAATAATGAGGAACTCCGTATACGACTATTTTGAAAGATAAATAACCAAGCCAATTAAACCATTCAAACACAATTTAAAGGGCAATAAATACCTTTTATAATCTCAAAAACTGATTGCCTTTTCAATTGGTCAGAAAGTTTTGCATTAAGCTCGTATTAATATGATGCATTAATGTATTCTCATATATGTAACCGATTATTCATAAATTAATATTAATCATTATTAAAACATATACTAATAATTGTAATCAAATTGTTTTATTTTATTTTTATTTTGATATAAAATAAAATTAATTTTGTAAAAATCTAACAACTACTATTGGAGCGAATACATATAAATTTAATTATTTGAATATTGCGAACAGTAAAATTTATCTAGTGTAGCTAGTATTGAGGCAAACAATGATAAATTTCACCGTTCGCATGAGAACAGTGAAATTGATTTGTTCCTTGAATCGTCAAAAAAATTACTTGAGCACTGTCAGAGGTCGTTGGCAAATCTCCAAAAATTATTACTAGAGAGTCGCCAAAAGTAGTTGCTAGTGGTGGAAAAAACAAAAGTCGCAAGTGGTCACCGACAGCGACTAGTGTTGAAAGTGGTAATGAGTGCGCGAATGTTATACAATATTAGAATCGGCTATTAAGACTTTAAAATAATGGACTTGTTTGGTTGAAAGATGTAGATGGTAAGAAGAAATGACAAATCAGTCGTAACTTAAATTACTCGAACTAGTATCCAAAATCATCGAATTGAGCAAAAGAGGGAAATAAGCTTAAGCTACGAGTTGGTTGAGTTACCTGAGTAAGTCATATGGTTCCAGCAGCTCAAATTAGTCCGAATGTATAGCACCTAATTACAATGATATAGCACAGATTATGTGACTCAACACAGACTAAACGAAGCCAAATATATATATAGCGCATACTATATTAACATAGATTTCTTTGAGAATCGAAAGACTGTCCCAAAGACAATCAAAGACAATGGCAATATAATCATGCATGGGACGTTAGGAGACACGTGGTTTGGTGGTTAAGAAAAATGATTTGTCGAAATACGGGACCCTCCTACTCAGGTTACTCGAGTGACCTCCGAGTCACTTGACCTGAGTGGGTCGGGTACTTGACCCGAGCAGGTTGGGTACACACAGAGCACATGTTGGCCGACCTAGTTGAGTTGGAGTAAAACACTATTTGGTAGATTTTTGGGATAGAACCCCTTGATTCCCCAAAATCACCTTTCATAGTTTGATCATATCTCTTAGAGAGTCCTATCCTAATTCTAACATAACTCCTTTGAGGGTTATAAATATGAGGGATAGTCATACTTCTGAAGGAAAAATCAAACTTGATAGTCGAGTGCATTGTTCTAATGTCGATATTCCATACTCAATTAGTCTTCTTCTTCACCCAACTTCCTCTCTTCGTTCTATGTTTTTTATCACTTTGCATATTTTACCTCTTCATAATTGTCCTTTGTTTATTCGTTCTAAGAACCCTACAAAAGATTATTTTTATAAAATAATTAATGTATTCTGATTTTTAGTGCTTAGAGTATTATGAAATGATTATTAGTGTAGTATTTTTTTATATCAAATAGTGTTTAGTTGATAGTAGAATAATTTAAAAATAAATAATTCATTATTTAGTTAATCCCAATCTAAATATTACCCACCCCGGAATTAGGGTAATTTTTCTTCCCCCACCCCCACCAAATTAGTTTGGAGGTTTTCTTAACCACCTTCCAAGGAAGTTGGCACCATAATGTGAGCTAAATCACAGTATTAGTATTAGTGTTTTGAGTGTAATTTTTTTTATTTAAAATTTTAAAATTTAATCAAAATTATTATTATAATTAACTTATTAAGTTGGTAATTTTTATAAAAAATCAGATTAATTGGACATCAATATCTATCTGATTAAAGTATATTTTTTAAAAAAAAATTAATTAACTTATAATATTTTAAGAATAAACTGTCAAACAAGTCCATCCCCGTCATATTGCTAATAATTTTTGATTAATCTGTATTTTTACAAGGATCACCTACTCGATTAATTCAACATAATAAATAATTCTAATTAAATTTTAAAATTTTAAATAAAAACTAATTACCCTCACAACATCCCTACACCCCTGCTGTAATTAGCCTGGTCCCCACCTCCGTTCCCAAGTGCTTTCCAAACATAAATATATACATAGAATTATTGGCCATCAAAACATGGCCATTGGACTTAAGAACTCAAAGAAGACTAAAGTAGACTAAATTCACTATAAAGTTTAAGAATTAAGTATTTGACTAATTATTTCATTAATTAGTTAATTAATGCATTTTCTCATATGATTTAACATGAATAATAATAAAATAAATTACATCTAAACCCTTCATATTCATTTAAAATAACATTTTCTTTTCTTTTAATATCTGAAATACTATTAACACCCCCCTCATATGTTAACACTATTCATTTACTTAAAAAATAACTATATTGTCCTTATCCTTTTATCTTAATTTTTCTAACCAACAACCCCAACTAGTGCTACCCCTCGTAGCACCACCATCCCAAACCCCAGCACCATTGCATGCACCAGCATCGCTGCCCCTTTCGCCACCAGCGCGCACCACCCTTGTGTACCACTGCGCCCTACCTGTGCACCCCCCTCCCCACTCCAAAACCTAGCCTCCAGCTCAAACCCTCACCACACCAGTATCCCAAACCCGCACCACCACACGTACAAATGTCGCTGCCCTTTTCGCCACTGTCCCCTTTGCAAATCCTCACCGTACTACCATCCCAAACCTTCACCACTATCGCACGCACCAATGCCGACGTCCCCTTCGTCACCGGTGCCGTTGCCCCCTTCGCAAACGCTCACCACACCACCATCCCAAAATCTTACCACTACCGCACACACCAGCGTCGCCAACTCCTTCGCCACCATCGTCACTGCCCTCTTCGCCATCATCGTCGCCGCTCTTTGTCACCATCACCGCTCCCTTCGCAAACCCTCACCACACCATCATCCTAAACCATCACTGCACCGTCGCCGCCGCCCCACCGTTCTCTCTTGGTTATTCGAATTTAGGGATTCAAAGTTGGTGTTCTTACATTTGAGAGAGAGAGAGAGAGAGAGAGAGAGAGAGAGATCTGGGATTGGAATAAAGAACAAGGGGTTGGGGAAAATCTGGTGGTGGTAGTGAGTGGCGTCGATGGGGGTGAAGGTTGTGTTTGACGTGAAATATGGAAGATAATGAATAATAAGAGTAAAATTATTATTTTTAATTAGTCTCTTTTTAATGATATTATTTTTCTTTTTTGTTAAGTCAACTCACAATTGGTTAACAAAAAATAAAAAGTGTTACTTATTTTATAAAGTAAAAAAATATAATATTATTTCAAATATTAAAAAAATAAACAGTATTATTCTAAATGAATACATGAGTTCTAAATATAATTTACTCATAATAATATTATCAATAAAAATAAATATATTAAAAAATAAACTCAATTACAATTTAAGATTTCGTTAACATAATATATTTAGGTTTGTGTGTGACCCATAATTTTTACTATTAAGTCATAATTTGGCATTTTAATAATATTAACTTAGAAAAATTTTTTTATAAAAAGTAAAATATTGTATAACTAAGTTTTTTAGTTTGAATTTTAAAATAGAAAATGCGTAAGAAATTTGAAATCAAAATAGGAGAGAAATTACAATGAATTAACGAGTTTTTTAAATGCGAGAAATTAACTCTTAAATGATAAGAGCAAAAATATCCTAATATTTTATTATATCAATTTTGCTTCATTATATAGATTTTAGAAATGAAATAAAGAGTTGCTTAATATAAGGGATAAAAATAAATATATTTTATTACCCAATTATTTATCTCATGCTAATTAAAAATAGTGGGAATAATTTACATTACATAATGATGGTGTTTAATCTTGGTACGATTGTCACTGAGCAATTTCTAACCCTAGAAAAGATAAACACCTCGTTAGAAAGGATACTGAAGAAATTCTGGCGTAATCTCTCCGACGAGCAAGTAAGATTTTGAATTTTGCTCGGAGGTGAAGTTTGGGAGATTATCCAAAAAAAAAGAGGTAAACTTTTTGGCTAATGGAGTGTTCTTTATAATGGCCCCTAACGACTGACGTCATACATGTCACATGTGATTTGATTATAATTGTATCATGATCACTTTGGCGCCACATGTGATTTGATTATAATTGTATCATGATCACTTTGGCTCCCTACTTGACGCGTTGTGTATAACACTTGCCGGTTCCAGCCGGTTCCAACCAGCCAGAGTAAAATTATAAAAATTTTGCTGATCACTTATGACTAATCAATCGTGAACCTGATCAGCATTTGCCTGATCAGAATAATTGCTATCTGCCCAAGGAATTGCGCTGTCGACCGATCGGCTGATCACGCCTAACCTGTAAGTTTGATATTTCCCAGGCTGCCTTTTAGGAGCCCTTAAGCCTCTTCTGGCCATAGCCATATTCGAGTTTCTACATCCCCATGACATAACTTCATTACAAGCAATATATATTTCATTTTCTGCCAAAGTATCTTAAATCTTTTATTATACCACTTAAGACAATATTCTCATATAAACATATTTTGAAATAAGGAGTTGCTTCATTATATAGATTTTGAAATGAAATAGAGTTGCTTAATATAACAGGTAAAAATAACTATATTTTTTTACTCAATTATTTATCTCATGTTAATTAAAATTAGTATAGAAGATTTGCATTACACAAAAATTTTATTATATGCAATATATATTTAATTTTACATCCTGTTTTTTTCTCATCATATAACTAATACATTTAATCACATCTATAATTTTACCATTTAACTCATATATTTATCTTAACATGAAATTAAATAATATATTTCATAAAATTATATATTTTTTTGTTTAAATTCAACAAGTAATAAAAAAATCATGCATTCGTTAAATAATTATTCTCACAAAATGTAAAATATACAATACATAAAAAAATAAAATATTAATAATTCACTAACTATTAATCCCATAAAATTACTTATCAAGTAAAAATTATATATCATGTAAAAATTATATATCCCGCATTGTTAATATGATCAATCACGTCAAATCTTATTTGCAATCTCACAATATCCAATTCCTTCAAAATATAATCCAAAAACAAGCAAAGGCAGCCTTACACTCCCTTTGTTTCGACAAAATGTATTTTTTAATTTTCCTTTTTGCATTTTTGTGTTTAGCACCACTAAAGTTTAAAATCAACAAAAAAAAATATTTTTCTAATAAACCAAAAATAAATTAATTTTGATGAAAAAACTATTTTATTTTTTTTTATGATAAAAAATATTTCCCACCACTTCTCATCTCATCTCACCGTGGCCGCCACTACCACCCACACCACCACCACGCCCCCACTAACCACTACCGTTCCTACCACTGTCGCCACCACTTTCGTAGTCACCACCACAACCATCTCCCACCACCACTACACTCGTCGCCATCCTTGTCAACAATACTAACACTATCATAATTACTAGCACCATCATTTTCAAAATCACAACTGAACACAATATATATATATATATAGACACGCACACGAAAAACATTTTATGGGAAAAAAAAACACCAAAATAAACAAAGCTTTAGTCGTTAAGTAATTGGCGTATCAAAATCTTACCGAAAAAGCAATTTTAATCATTGCCCATGAAAATAAAAACACATTCCTCATACTAAATCATTGACTACACATGAACACTAGCATAATATCATAACATCACCAAACATGCTGAAGAGAAGCGAACAAAAAACTCAACCCTCATCCTAAAAACCAAGAGGGTGGATGCTAAATTAAGATGATTCCTACTTAATCAATTTCTTGCTGAGCTAATGTATGGCAATGCCAGCATTCAAGAGGTTGGTGCAGAGTCGCGAGAGGGGTCGACGAAGTAGGATTTTTCGGCATCTAGAACACCCTGCATGAATGAGACAATTTAGAAACCGTCATCTATACTATTATATAAAGACAACAAATTACTATAGTGTGAATAACAAATTGAAACCAACCCACGTGTTTTGCCATTTCAAAACTGCATTAAAAAAACTATATTTCTACGGAGTATAATTACTCATCCAATAACTAATTTTTTATTTTTTTTAAAAAAATAAACTCCACACTCTCTTTCCCCTCTTTCAAAATCTTAACGATAAATACTGTCTAATTTGATTTTCTTTTTCTATTTAATGTTTTTTTTTACAACAAATTAGCTGGTGTGAATACTAAATTGAAGCTGACCCACACTTTTTTTCATTCCAAAACTGCCTTTAAAGAATTATATTTTTCACTATTACTATAACTTTCCTGAAAGAGTATTTGACGAATTGATTTGCAATCCAGAACTCTCTTTTGAAATCCAAGAAAGTTTTGTGCCATTTCTTACTACTCACCCAATAACTGCAATGGCATAAAAGTATAAAAATTAAAAAAAAAACATATAAAACAGGATCCCATGTAACTGCTCCAGATTTTTTTTTGACAAAAAACCCCTCCACAGTCTCTTCTCTTCCCCTCTTTCAAAATCTTAATTTTAAATATTGCATTTAATTTGTTTTTCTTTTTTTTTACAAAAAGTTAAAAATTGCACACGCCACTGTGCAGTCTTTAACTAAGTTTCAAACGCTAGTGTGCAGGAATGCAAGTTGGGTGGTGGTAATATTGAACTGAGAGTTTCAAGCCGGAACCTTGATGATGATAATAGCGGCGTCCTTGTGCAAAACCTCGTTATACTCGTGACAGGCTAGGCTCTGCAAAAAAGCCAAAACCAACGATAATGCACCGACAAGATAAATTAATAAAAGATATAAATAAATAAATAAATGAGAATTGAACACCGACTTGAACACAGTTCGGGCAACCGGTATCTCCTGAGCAGCTGCATGATGTGAGAAGTTCCAAAGCAGCAGTTAAAAGTTCGGTGAAAACAGGCTGAACCTGCACAGCCACTCTTCATGAGTATGTAAAGTTAAGAGATTAATTGCCCAATTTATACTACCATAAATTAATAATGCTTAAAAGTTCGGTGAAAAGAGGCTGAACCTGCACACCCACTCTTCATGAGTGTGTAAAGTTGAGATTAATCACCAAATTTATAGTACCATAAATTAATAATGCTAAAAAAAACTATAAATATAAATCTTAAAATAAGTATGATATACAAAAAAACTTGTGGATTACTACTAAAAATTTGGGTTTAAGATTTTGGACGGCGTTATTACGCTCTTTATTTAAATTATTGGGCCAATAATCCAATTCAACATTATAGGTCAAAATGTTAAGGATGTTAGCATGACCAAAATCTATTTGGGTTAAGCCCGATGGGAACTAGAACCAGTGATTAACCATAGTCAGCTGTCCAAAACCAAATCTTTAATGATTAATGATTATACTTGGCTGTATTTGAAATTCCATGTCGCTGGTTCCCAGAAAAAAATAACAAAGAGAACCAAAAATAATCACCCACAACTCACTTGTGCGGAAATGCCAGTTCCTCCAGGATGCTGATCGTATAACAGAATTCTTTCAGGAATATAACGGGTATCATGAGGGTTTACACACTCTGAAGCCAAATCTGATGAGTTGCAAATTATGTATCTACATGCCAGAGTGTCATGTAGTCAGATAGCCAACCAAATGAAGATAACAAAGTGGGAGTTACTGATGACCATTCACACTTTCCTAATGCAGCTATATATTTTTCTCATAAAAATATATTTTGAGGCTGTAACCTCAAAATCTGTATTACATTTCACACAACACTCTAAAGGAGACATTTGTCCAATGTGGCATAATTAAAGATCGAGAATTGTTTAATCTAATGCTTAAAATTGTAGTTACATTTTCTTTCGCTTTCACTTGTTTTTTTCCTCTCTTTTAACTATTTCACTAACCAACTCTCCTCTCTCTTCATTTCAAATTGAACTCTCTTTCTCTCTTTTTTATTTCAAATCTAACTTTTCTCTCTCATCAAGAGAATTAAGAGGCAAGGTATAAAAAATACAATTTTAATATATATGCATATATATGGCCAAAAAATTAGTGTTAGCTCTATATTTTTTATTTATATATATCTTTTTCGTTACTTTTGGTTAGAATTAAGAATAAGCCTAATGATAATTATCGAAGATGTTAGGAGGTTGCGATAAGCCTATTGAAAATTATTTAAAACGTTGTTACTCTTAATAATTGAGGAGAATGTTTATTATTTAAAATTAATTTTATGAAATTAAATTATGTTCAAAGTGCACTTAGGCAAGAGCAATTGCTAGGGGTTTAATATTTCAGCATCCTTCAGACAGGTTGTGTAGTTTTCGTTACCATACTCCATAAAGTTCGAAAACTTACAGTGGCACCACATTAAGAAGAGCATGGCCCGCAGCATGTAAGCCTGCACGGAAGGACAACTTTTTGATCTCCACAGCTGCTTTTACAGATTGTGGGATTCGAATCCAAACAGCCTTCTCACATGCAAATGTAAAAAAAACACAAGTCAAAAGAAATGGTTCAGGAAAATGATCGGACACAGCAACCCCAAATGAGAACAACCAAAAGTAAGAATTCCATAAAAATGCAGATATGCACCAATACTCACCTTCGATTCGTATGAATACATAGGAAGTAAAAGATCAACAGTATCAAAAATTTGGTTGCTTCCTCTCCATATACGATAGAAACCAAACCAAGTAGTTGTTACTTTGCAAGTATGAGCTTGGGCAGTTGTTCTTGAAAATTGGATATTGGAAACCCTAGCTGGATAGGCCTAACAACAGTAGAAAATGCAACTGGTTACCATCAATTATTCCAGTAACAATAGTGTTCCCAGTTCAGTATAGTGGAACTTGTGGAAAAATATTTGCAACTACCATCATGCACATGGAATTAAGCTCGTAAACTACAATGCTAAAATACAAGTAAACACAACAAGATAATATATCATTAGGAATCCTTCAAGATAGCCCGGGTTGGCATCTGGTGGCCAAGTGTGGATTTATCTACTCAAGAAAGGCAGCTAAATGAGCAGCTTCAGTTTGAGTTTTTCTTGCCTCTTGAGATCAATTCGCCAGAAATTCCCCATACAAATACGAAGAGTTCACGGTATGATGCTGCATCACACCCACCATCGATAATTGTATTTTGTAAGGAGGAAAAAAGGCAGAGAATTGTAGTTGTACCTGAATTCTGCAAAGCTAACATAACTGCAACACGTGTCAATCAACAAAATCCAAGTGCTACTCACTTCTTATTTTAATCATGGTTGCAAAACAAGTCTTATTCGACCCGAACATATTATTCAGTGAGCGCGGAAAAGATCTAGCATAATTGAAGAAACGGAATATCAAGCTTTCATTATACAAGAAAATAATGTGAACAAGGTGAACGGTAGTGTTAACTGTAAATAGAAATCTGAAAAATGCATTTGTATAAGTGAATATAAAAGAAGATAACATTAATAAAATTAGCCCTAGGAGAGGAGGTGCTTAATGTAACGAGGATAGATATGCCACAAGTAGGGTTAGATGAATTTTTTAGATTGTGATTTTGGGATGTGGATGGCTTGTGCCAAAAAAATCAATAGGAGAATTTCCAGGCAAGGTAAGGACATAAGATGATAATGGGGTTCTAAATATTGGCCACAAGGCCCATTATGTATCCTATCGGCCGATATGTAATTGCTTTTGAATATATCAATATGGTTAATAAAATATCACTAATACAAAAATTCACAGGCGTATTGGTCGATACCATATGCCCGTTACAGACACCATAACATGATAATAACTCGCTTGTAGAAAAATATTTTGTCAAGCACTTCATATTTTCTTCCATTCTAGACCCTTTCACATCATATTTTTCTCTTTTCATTGATTTCTAGCATCCATTGTTATGATATCGCATCCTTGCACCAACAAATATTAAGTTTTGGTTGATTTATTGTCATGGGTTACTTGTTTTGGAAGCATTTTTAATATCCTAAACAGTGATATTCTCATACCATACAAACATATAAATTTATGTTTATTTTCGAAGTGTTATAAAATTCTATACTATTTTACAAAACATATTTTAGGTATCAAATGTTAATTAAAAACCACAACAAATTTTTTTTTTTAATATATATAAAGTTACAACATCCTTATCAATGAGTTTAATGACAGTCTAGTGCTTGGGAAAAATTCAAGAGTGCGGTTTCTGATCTCTGTTACACGTCAACTGATACATCCGATACTCGTTACACGCGACCGCAACCGTTACGCCGACTAATATCGTGATTTAAACCCTGCTGGAGAGTGCACTGGCATTTAGGATACGAGAAAAGGAAAAATGAAGGAAGTGCAATTTTAGAGTTTCCAGTTGTCTATAGTGAGATAGTAGCAAGCACATGGCTTTGGAAACAGGAATGCATACATAACAAAATTCAAACTGAGAACAAATATAGCACCAGCTCTCTCTTCTTAGATAAGTTGATGGAATACCAAGGTTTGTAAAGTAACTAAGGAAAAGCCTAACAAGACAACATAGGTTAATGTATTGGATGTGTGCAATAGGAAATTGTAAAGCAAGACTGGCAGCAATAGGCATCCAAGAACCAGATGGAGGGATTTAAAACTTTAGTTCTTTTGAGAATAAGGCAGTCAGAAAAGAAATGGAATTTAACCAAGAAAATCCATGCTATGTGATAATGAGACAGCAAACTACATTAAAAGATGGTGACTGGAACTATGTGATCCACAGAAAAACTAAGGAAATAAAAGTGCTAATAAAGAAATAGGGAATTAAATGAAAAAAGGGATTAT
>JAOTRH010165910.1:0-12637 GCA_034768845.1 Heliamphora exappendiculata
GAGGACGGCGGCAACTCCGGTGGTCGATGGCGTCGACGGCGTCGGCGACGGCGGTGACGGTGGACGACGGCGGTAGCTCTGGCGGCGTCGGGATCGGCGTGTTGCGCAGGTTTGGAGGTTTGGCGCCTGTGTGTGTTTTTGTATATATATGTATATATGGCTCTGCTGTGTATATATATGTATATTACATATTAAGTACACATATATGTGTGTTCTTGGCGGCAACTTTTTATATGTCGGCAAAAGATGAGTCATTTACCCCGGAGCGCCACGTTTTTCGGTCGTACGTGAGTCATTCCCTTAACTGACACGTGGCAATTTTTAATGATATTTTATACCATTTAAAAAAATTTAATGTAAAATTTTATGTTAAGAAAAAATTAAAAAAATTTAATATAAACTTTTAATATCAATTCGAAAATTTTCGTCGTTAGAATTTTATTAATATGTTCCTAAATATAAGTTTTTAAATTTTACGTTCATTGAAATTGAACGAAATTTATTAATATTTTTTGATTAAAATTTTATTTATAAGGTTTTGTCAGGAATTGTATTTTGAGAGTATCGACTAATTATTTTTATTTTTTTTCTGTAAATTTTGAATACTGAATTTTACAATTAACGTGACAGAAATGCGTACACTTCGACAAAAGCGATTCTTTGCTCTTAATTTGGTTAGTGGCGATGATCTCTTCAGTTATGTGCATAAAGGAAGGAGACAGATAATGTGACGGATATGTGTACGCCTAGACAAAAACGAGTCTCTCTCACTCTTGATTTGGTTAGTGACGGTGATCGTTGCAGTTATGTGCATAAAGAGGGAGAGACGGAGCCACGTTATTCTACAAAATAGTGAGTTTTCTAGAACACCTTGGGTAAGGATGCGGGCATCTCGGTGTAGAGGTGCGGCCATGCTATTTAGGTGTGGCAATTCGACGACAACGGTAGAATCGATATCACAGTTGTATATCTTCAAGATAGTTTTGCAGAATTCAAGCTAAGGTAGAGATTGTTGGGCTAAAGCGTCTTATATTTTATAGGGTCTGTATTATTATTATTTTAGGTCTATATATAATTGAATTGGGATGGAGTTAAGAGCACACTAAGAATTCAATTTGTATAAGGTTTATAATTATATAGGTTTATGGACATAAGATTTCTATGGTGTGCCTATGAATAGGGGACTTGTGGAAACTCTATGGATAGATTGAAAAAAAATAGAGGAGCTAGTTAGTAGAGATAAGGGGGACGGTAGTACTTTTTCGCATACGAACTAGTAGAGTTTTTCTCTCGCTCTTATACATAGGCCGGCAGTTCTCGTGTCAATTATATTTCTCCGTTTCTATGAGTGGATATTTGCTTCCGATTACGTTCGGAAATTGATGATTAAATCCCAACATATTTATAGCTTTGTATGCCGTTCTATTCAAGACACGAAATATAACTTGGATGACACAATTATCTATTTATTCATCTATTGTGGGTATTAAAAGTAAAATACCTCTAGTGAATTAATTGAATGTACATGGTTTATGACTAAATACATTTTAAATTAATAGAATTGCACAAAGTTAAACAAAACATGCCTTTAGATTTTAAGTTTCATAATACATAAAATAGAGAGATCTAGAAAGATTGAGTTAGTAACAAAAAAGAAAGAGATTGTTTAATAATTTTTAAGTTTAATTGAGTTTGGGTTAGGCTTTTGGTGAAATTATGATTATTTGAGGTTATTTTAAGTAATTTTACATTGGATTGGCGGATTTATATAATTCTCTTTACTTTTTATTCTATTAAATTTCAACTAAGTACTTTTAGATGAGACCAATAAATTACATGTTTAAAGGTGACCTATAAATATACACACATGCCTCTTTAGAGAGGGTAGAAGTCAAATGTCTATTAAATTCCAATTGAGCACTTTTAGGCGACACCGATAGTTTACATTTTTAACGGTGACATACAGACGTTATAAACATGTCTCTTTGGAGATGGTAGAAGTCAAATGTTGACTAGATTTTTTTCAAGAATCATAATGTTTTGATGAACGACTAACTGATACGATTAGGTGTAAAAAGACAATTTGAATTTGGGGGTATCAAATTGATCATAGATTGGTATTGAGTAAAATTATCCTGGATCAAGAGAGATTTTGTCACCATTGATTTATGGAGCTTTCTTTCTATTTCTTTGTTGCAAGTTGATATGGATAGGTGTGAGCATCAATTTTTACTAATAATAATTCATCCAAGTTATTATTTTAGGTCTATATATAATCGAGTTAATCGAGTTGGGGTGGAATTAGAAGCTCACTAAAAATCACTAAGAATCCAATTTGTATGGAACTTATAATTATATGGGATTATAAGCTTAGGGTTTCTATATATGGTGTGCATAGATCAAAACATAATTCGTCATACCGTTGTTATTCTTGAATCCTTGAATTTTATAAAAAATTATTTGAATCATGGCTAAGCCATCTTCCATTAAATAGTAAATTGTAAGAGAAGACCACAGGAAAAATAAAAGAATCAACTGACAAAGGGAGAACAAACTTACAAATGCCCAGAAGCTATAGAGTGTGTAATTATTTTCCCATGTACACGCCCTATTTCCAAGCCCCATACTCCAAGTGGCCTACACACAAAAATACTAAGTCGAGAGAGAGAGAGAGAGAGAGAGAGAGAGAGATATTTAAATCATAATAACAGAAAATCAATAAAACCAGAAGCCCATTTCAAGATATTATAGTTCAAACTGTTCTGATTTTCGGTAAAAGCACTAAAGTATGTTTAAGAACTAACCATCATGGAAATCAAACCCTAATTTTCAAAGAGTGAAAATCCCTAATTTAAAGAAACCCTTAAACAAATAAAAGGGGGGAAAAACACAAAAAGCTAACCAACGATCTCAAAATCTTCTGATTCTAAGTCTTCATTCCCAGTTTATCGTCGTATTTGGTTTTTTGGGTTCGACGGGATGAGAGATAAAGTGCGGATGAGGAGAAGAGAAAGGGACCGGACATGCGGATCAGCTTTGGTGGCAAGAGGGAAAAAGCTAATCCTTGTGACGGAGGAAAAGAGGTGATGTTTGCCATTTTTAAAATAAATAGTTTTTAGATTGTATTTTATAGTAAAAATTAGGAATTTTTAGTTCACTGTCCAAAAAAAAAATTTTAACGTGCAAAATTCATCAACAAAAATTTTAACGCACAAGATCCAATTGCGCGTTTTTCCTCAAAAATATCCTTCAAACAGATAAATTTATCTGTATATTCTAAAACATGTGTAAGGCACACAAATAAATTTATCTGTGTGTGTAAGGCACACATATAAATTTATCTATACTTTTCAAAACATGTGTAAGACACACAGATAAATTTATCTGTACATTTCAAAGTATGTGTAAGGCCAGATAAATTTATCTGTACATTTCAAAGCATGTGTTAGGCACACAGATAAATTTATCTATTGGCTTGTTTTACACATGTGAACTTTTTTATTTTTTATTTTTTATTTTTTCAATTCACATACCATTAAAGAAAGCTTAAAAATTGAATCCTGGAAAAGAAAAGAGAACAAACAAGCTTGAAATCAAAATCCATCTTATACGTAATAAATTTCGAAATCAATAAACAAAAATTCAGTCTCATATACATGCACCATCACGTCTTCATATACGATCTCAGTGTTCTGTACGAACATTCACAGTAGAATTCTCCGATCAAGTTTAAGCAACCAGAGAAATGGCTAGTAAGCCAACGAAGATGGTTCCGAGTGCGAATCTGTACGAAAAAGCGGAGTTTGGTGCAGATCCCAAGAATAATCAGATTATGAATTACGAGTGCAGAATAATCGATGAACATGATGGGGAGGATGATGATAACGATGAAAAAGACAATGAATGAGCGAGGGTATTTTTGTCTCAAAAGGAGCTTGCGCGTTAAAACTTTTATGCGGGTGGACTTTGCTCGTTAAAAAATCTTATGCTAGATGAAAAACAGTAAGCAACGTGTAAATTGGACTGTTGACTAAATTTTCGTAAAAATTATTAGTATTTAGTAAATTTAATAATTTGTAGTTGAAATCAATTATTTATAAAAAAATGTAATTCTAATTTATCACAAAAGTTATAAATATTTAGAAAAAATTATCACTTATTACTAAAATTAGTAACAAAAAAATAAAAACTACTCCAAATAAATTTGCCAAGAGAGGATTCTGACAATTAATTACAAATGCAAAATGCTATCATACATAGAGTTCGTCGAGTTTATTATTCATATAAAAATTTAGGTTGATCCAATACCTATAGATAAATGATCGCATAATGTTAATTTTTAAATAAATAAAAATAAAATAAAATTTTGAGAAAAAAACTGTTAAACAAATGTTATTCAATCACTTAGTTACAGTATCGGATTAAACTAAATTTTTAAGTGAATAACAAACTCGACGAACTCAACGTAATGAACAGATCTGATTATAAAAATACATTCAAAAATATACTATGCTTAAAAGTACAGCAAAACATGGCACCATACTATACTTTTAAGTACAGTACCTTCCTCGTTAATAAATGTGTGGGAACTACTCATTTGTCTAACACCTTTGTTTGAATTTGTGTAAATCATATGTGAAAGTCGAAGGAGTAACAAAAACTTTTTTTCTAAAAATTGTGCTCCTAACACACCTTATTTGCAGCGCTAATACAAAACATTTGGAAAGTGAGAAATTGAAAATTGAGTCAGGGTTCTCTGCTATAATAATACTGAGCTGTTAGATTAAAAGCGTAGGAAAATTTTTTTTTAATTATCAGAGTTTAGCTCTGAGAACTAAGAATTATCCTTTAAGTCCAACAACTCAATGTTGTTACGGTAAAGAAGTCCAACTCTTGAAAATTTATTAATGATGTCAATACTGATGGGTGGGTGTTTGCTAGTTTTGCGAATTCATATAATTAGAATGTTATAAATTTTATAATTATATGGGACTAGAATTTTAAGATTTGTCGATAAATAAAGACTTTATAATTTTAGTAAGTTGTGTGGAGAATTGAATCAAATGATTAACGATGCAGGGAGGGACAAAAAAATATCAGGAGCACAAGAGTGACTCTTGAGCAGGAAAACGGAGTTTGTTTCAAAACTCAGGTTATTGATGTCATGTTTTGGAGTATTTTTTGTTTCATGATTGTATATTCTACAGTTATATGGATTATCTCTTTTGCCAATGAGCGTAGACATGTCGTGTCAAACCACATAAAACCTGATATAATTTTTTTTAGTGTGTACATAGATGTGCTCCACTTGCGTTTGGGATTAGTGATTAAATCCCAACAAATACTTGTCCATATTAAATCATCAATTCTGCCATAAATAATGCCACGCAATTGACGGTGCTTGGCCAAGCTTTTAGGACTAGATTTTAATTATTTCTATTAATTTTAACAATAAACACAATAGTTTTTCAAACATTCGCAATTTCGATTACACATTATAACTATTTTTTTTTTATTTCAGTTACAAATCAACATATTTATCAAATACTCGCAATTTTTGTCACAAACTATAATCTATAAATGATTAATTTTAGCAAATGCCAAACTCCCTCAAGATTAGGAAGCTTTCATAAAGGTGGGACCAATCCTCAAGTACACGCATCACGCTCATGATTAACTAAGGCCCTGTTTGATAACGTTTACAGTTTTTTATTTTTTATTTTTTGTTTATTTTTATAAAAAAACATGTTTGGCACATAAATATTTAGAAAGTATTAGTTGAAGGTTGTGGATGAATACAATTGTCGGAGGTGGTGGTCGGCATTGTTATCTGATGATAATAGCAAGAGGTAGAGATAGTGGTCAAAAGTGGTGATCGAATGCGATGATCGGAGTGGGTGGTCCGCGGTGGTGGCTAGATGGTAGTGACCAATGGTGTTAGCTAGAAATGATAGCAGGATATAGCGATGGTGGTCGGAGGTAGTAGTTGGATATGGTGATTGCAGATGTTAGCCGAAAAGATAGTAAGAGGTAGCGATTGTGGTAAAATGTGTTAAAATGTGGTGGGTAAAAGCCGAAACGATGATCGGAGGTGGTGGTCAGAGGGGGTGGCCGAATGTGGTAGTCGAAGGCGGTGGTCAGATGCAGTAACCAGATGTAATAGTCGGAGGTAGTGAAAAAAAAAGATACAATCAAAATATTTTTACAAAATAAGTGAAAACACATTTTTTCTGTTTATAAAAATTTTGTAAATTTTGAAACTGTTTACAGTTTTTTGAAAACAAAAATAATTACCAAATATATTTTTATTTATAGTTTACAAAAAAATTAAAAACAAAAACAGAAAATAGAAAACAAAAAATTTAAACATTACCAAACGGGTTGTTAGTGTCCCATTTTTGCGGGTAGTTTGAAACTCCACACGAATGGAAGTTCCAAGGCTAATCCACATAAGACGAATGAAGCAAGATGCGACAATTTCTTCGGACTGCTTTTAGCTTTTTGCTATTAATTTTAGCAATAAATTTTAATTTTTTCAAACACTTGCAACTTTTACTACAAAATATAATTATTTTTTCTTCTATTTTAGTTACAAGTTAACATATTTATTAAAAACTCAACTTCTGTTACAATTTATAATCAACTAATTTTAACAATGTTAAACACTCTCAAAGAACGAATGAGAAGAGTGGACTAAGAGCTTTTATAGTAGACTCTCAAATTGTATCCCGATTAAGGCAAACTTGGACTATACAAAGGAGCCTAACCATTATTCTTGAAGACAGGCTAAACCAAATTCACATAAAAACTAGTTGTAAGGCAGTTGTAGAAACTATTCTCAATGGACCATAGGGCATGTGTAGATCGACGGATGGTTTCGGACCGAATTAGATTTTTTAAAAAAATATATGGGGCTGTATTTTAGATTTTGTCTCGTAAGATAACTAACCTACTTTTGTATTGCATAATTAAGATTAATAATTCAATAAATGAAGATTAGTAATATAGCATTCGTGATATTAATAATAGAAAAATTTTGGGTTAGATTCTCTTATTGGTAGTACAATTAGTTTTAGTCCCGTCCAACTTTTAATTAGCATTTTTATGACTATTTTAAAGTATCATTAATGGACAATTTTCTTATAATGTATATTAAAACCATATATAGATGTACCTAAAATTAATAGGGATATTTTAGTTCTCCCATTTTGTTAATTTAAAAAACATGACTAAATGCATCAAAAAAAATGTGAGACTAAAACTCTTATGATGTCTAAAAACATGACTAATTCTCAAATAACTCTTTATACTAGTCCCCTTAGTATTATTAGTACATGCTCTAGATTGTCTTATATCCTTATCTAACAGTCAAAAATAATTTTATAACTCTTATTTAATTCTTTATCCCAAAATATTCAAACATTAACCAAATTTTTTACTATACATATAATTCATTTTATAATTTTTTGATATTAAAAATGTTGGGTGTATGTCTTGTATTCTGTGAACCCATATAATTAAAATTTTATTTGCATGTATTTGGGTTAGGTTGAAATCATGAATCTATAAGAAATTCAATACATATAGAGTTTTATAATTATATGATAACTATGATTTTATGATTTATCTATAAATAATACTCTATAATTCTAGTAGTTATGTGAATGGTTGAATCAAAGAGGGTAGACATATACGAAGAGATAGAAAAATATCGGGGACACGAGAGTAACTCTTAAGCGAGAAAACATGGTTTGTTTTAAGGCTCGAGTTATGAGTATTGGGTTTTAGGGTATTTTTGGTTTTATGATTATATACTTTATAGTTATGGTGTATTATCTCTCACCCATGGATATAGCCAGGTTATGCCGAATCACGTAAATCATTGAGTGTTTTTTTTAGTGTGTGTATATGGATATGCTTCCATTTACGTTCAGGAATTGAATAATTAAATCTCAAGCAAAAAAATATGTGAGACCTACTGTATTATTTATGTGGCGCCCCGGCTCCCGAGTACGTTAAGACATACATATACATACAAATAGGGTTATGCTAACGTTTCATTCATAAATAATTGTTATAATATTATATCATTTGAGTCTTGAAAAGCACATAAAATACAAATATTACAGCCATTAAAAGCTTGATTACAAAATTTAGAGAGACTTCCTGAACAAAAAAAAAAGACTACTTTTGTTGCACTAAGTTTTGATCAGATCATCGTTCTCCTAATACTTGCTCCATTTGGTCGATTCCTTTTCGTAAGGTAAGCTCTCTTTTTCACCTGTGGCACAACGCCGTGAGCCGAAATACAGAAGAAAACACTCTAAACTTCCTAATCAGATCTCACAACACATTTGCCACAATACATATCGTCCAACACTTAAAATGTTTGTAAATCAATGAGACAAACAAATTTGACAATTGTAGCATGATAAGAAAATAAGTGAATAAAGATGTAAGTATGTGATGCCATGGATGCAATGAAAATGCCCAACCTGACATACACCCGGAATCATAACATGAATTCCACGTCAGGGATTACAAGAGTAGACTTTATGAGCAGTTGATCACCAAAGCCACCGTCAGCCTCGTTGCAAATAGTAAATCCTTTGTCGGGATTCATGCCAGAGCTGTTTTACTGATAAATGGCAATAATGTGGGGTCCAAGGCACCATCCGGCCTAACCAATAACAAATGATCAAACAATACATAAAATCGGTTTGTCCCACCTTAGGAAGCAAGATGTCGCGCTGATGTCAAACCAAAGTATAGGCTACGAAAGTCAAAGTGTTAGTGACGAACCTATGGTGCCCAACAATTTTTATCATAAATAATTTCTTACACCGGGGACGCTCCCAGGGTGTATACCGAAAACAAAGCCCAAAATAAGTTATAAATCGGCAACCACGAACGCCCTAAACTTAAAACCACATAAGGATAACTCCAATATACCCAAACCCACAACGATATGAACAAGATAGACTCCAACATGCCAAGATACAAGTGTGATAATGCTCATGATGTACAGTATGCATCTCAAGTACAACTAATAATTGCATGACCTTAAACTAAGTATGGCATAACACAAGGTACAACCCGTTAAAGCACTAAGCCTATGTTTGAACTAGTTTTTTTTGTAGGCTTTTTGGCCTTTTGACTTTTTTTTGTAAAAATATAAATATAAAAATATGTAGTAAAAGCCAGCTGAGGCAAAACAAGTAGACTTTTTTAGAAATTTTTAAGCCTAAAAGCTTCCAAAAAAGCTAATCCAAACATAGGCTAAGTACAAGTATATGAAGCACAAGTTACTACTCGTAAGATATGGTTCAAAATTGATAACATGTGTTCTAATCATCTTATATTCATTTAAAAACATTAATCATCCATTTCGAATCAATTAAGACACAAACTTCAAGTCTCACAACAACAATGGGTACTCTACCACATACTTAACAATTTGAAAGACTAACTTTCAAGTGTTAATTTAAAAAGGACAGAAGGATTTTGGGGTATCTAGATTTGAAATTAGGTTCTGATTTTTGGACACCATTTAGATAAAAATATTTTCTACAATTTTTATGTTTAACATTAAGGTCAAATCCTAAGAAAATAGGTGAATAATTTCATTTAAGTGAAAAACGTTCAGAATTTTACAGAGAAAAGTACAGAAAACGTTCCTTAGTTGGTCTTGATTTTGGGGTATTAAATCAAATTAAAACGAGCCCATTTTTTTAATATGTTTTAGTTTAATATGTTCTCTACAAATCTCACGAATGGTACTCAGGGTAGTTATTTAGAAAGAATTAGAGAACTATGTCATTTTATAAAATGTGTCAATCAGCCTTTAAACACATAGAAGAAATAGTGTTCAATAGGGGATTTAAAAATGGTTTGGAGGATCATTCAAGGGTTTTAAAGTCTGATTTTTTGATGAAAACTAGATTGATATGTTAGCTACAATGTTCATGAAAACCACCTTTGGACTTAGTCACCAAAAATAGAGGCTTTTAGTTGCATAAAAATGTATGATAGAAGGCTCTGTGGTTTGCTGAACCACAACAGTGACTTTCAGAAACATTGTAACTTATCAAATTTTAATATTTTAGGCTCCTTTTTGGTGGGTAGCTAGATATATATGTTATTGACTTAAGCTCGGATCACGATTTAAAATAGGATTTTGTGGTTTGCAAAATCTAATGGTCTAAAACCGATACACTTTGGAAAAAATATTGTATTTCGAGTTCAACTCACTCAAATCAGTTCAAACCAATTTTGTACGAAAGATAATTTAAAGAGCTAAATTTGGATATAAAGAATTCGCTTAGATCATATTTCTATCCTTAGTTATGATGTTTCAAAGTTCGGAGCAAAAAGTTTAAAAGTCAAAAATCTCATACCATATGTGTTCTAACTTTTTAGCAAGTGGGGTGTCAAGATTTGAGCTATTCTTTTTGCATACAAGAGTTATACACATAAATATCATCATTTCAAAACCATTAGAAATCACAAGACTTAATAACATCAACATGCATACATGCTACTGTTAGAATTGGTATACTAAAAATCATGTTTTTAGTATTTAATTTTATTTTAATAAAATTAAAATTTTATTTTATGATAATCTTTATTATCAATGTATGTGTATCATTTTTTCAATGTTATGCATGGATGTTCGATAACCTGTATAGTATTTAATCTGCTGTGTAGAGTACGACTTATACACAGAAGATCATATTTTAAGTTATTGCAAAATATAAATTTTATGTTCACAGCTTAGATAGAAATCGACATACCATCGGTACGACTGTAGCACAGAATTTTAGTAGGCATGTCTTGGTTACGAAAAACAGATAATAGCGTCGTCTATTGTTCTGGCTCTCTGTGTTAGTACACTTTGTGTGTATTAAACAGGACATTTGGGGTAATTAATTTTATAATGATTATATAAATTAATTCACACCTTAAGGTTATTATGAATAGTGTTTATCCTCTTAATCTTGAAATAATTATTGATTTGCATATATTTAATATCCGTTGTTTTGATTCATTAGAGGGTGCGACGTTATATGCGTCTATATTCCCGGTGAGTTGGATAGCGGTATTATTTATATGGTAAATATTAATTATTGACGGAATTTACGTCCCGAAAGATTGGGATTGACGATACCCCCTTAAGAAAACTTATAAGTTTTGACCGGGCCAAATCCTGCAGGTGGATTTGATTATCCGGCGGTCAAATAAGTTGAGCGGAATGGCTTAAGAAATATCAAGATGCTGATTAAATTAGATTGTCAGTAATTAAATTTAATTAGCGAATGTCAGAAATCTTAACGTGGGGGGAAATTGTAAACATTTAATAACAAGAGCTCAATACTATATGGTCTTGAGATTATAGATCATAGTGCAATTGTAGTTCTTTAGTGGTGTGAACTATAATTCAGTATTTTATGAAAATTACAAAAATTGCTGCTAGTTTTTCATAATTACAGATACAACTATGAGGTTTTCTTAATCGCGAAAATTGCTTATACGTATCTGTATTCTACTAGAAATCTTATTTATAATTACTTTTCAGGTCCCCGCTGTAACCCTAAAAATATGCGGGTAGGCTAAACCAGTTTTATAACTTATATTCTAAGACTAAAGCTGTTCAAGTTCTGCCGGTACGAGTTCTCGGAGGATTATTGCCTACACTATATCCGAGAATCGCATGAGGAAATACAGTAGAAGGTCTGACATGAGCTTTAACTTAGATTCAAATCATAGTTGAAAATTCGACCGGTAAAAATGTATTCTTCTAAATTAACTTCGGATGCACGGGTTTTATTTTGATCGTTCGTCTTTAAAAGTTTTATTTGAAATTCGTTTTGGTGTTTGCCCATCCAGTTATTTTTTTCAGATAATCATTTGTAAAAATAAAGATTTTGACAATTTTACCTCCAATAGCTACAAGTCACAAGAATGACAAACAGCCCATGGCTTAATCCCACAACGCCTTTTTCTTTGTAGTTTCGATTCTTGTTTTCGGTTTCATTTTCAGAGATGAGTTGTGAAGTTTGTGGTAAGTAATTCCAACAAGGGAGTTTTGAAGTGTTTACTTACCTTAGAATGAGTGGGTGATAATGGGTGAAGACTTAGGATTTAGCTTTAGGTATCCTCCATGCTCCTTCTTAGATTCTTCCTCGTCTTTTCTTTCCTGCTTCTTCTTTTTTTCTCAACACTTGAAGAACACACAAGCTCACAAAATCTCTGGAGTTTCTCTCTCTAAGTGCTAAAATTATGGGATAGAGAATAGTGGAGAATGTCTCTTTTTATAGCCAAACTTGGTAGTGGAAGTAATGACGCATTTTAAACTTTAATTTAAAATTTTTTTTTTTCTCATTGGTTGCATGAGAGGTGGGGGAATATTTGAGAAAAGTAATTTTAGATCTTGGGCATGGGAATTCAGTGGGGGCTGTTTGGGAGGCTCCAAAGTTGCGTTTTGCATTATTTTATTGATTAAATAGGATTTTAGCGCATTGTTGGGCAAGAAAAGGCTTAAAAAATTATTTTGGTATATCTTTTTAGTATTTCAACCTCTTAAAACATATTATATTAGTTATGATTATTATAGTCTTCCCATGATTTATTATAATTT
>JAOTRH010165921.1:1951-12636 GCA_034768845.1 Heliamphora exappendiculata
CTGTACATCCGAAGTTAAGTTAGAAGAATACATTTTTATCGGTCGAATCTTCAACTTCGATTTGAATCCGAGTTGAAACTTTTGTCAAATTTTCTATTGTATTTTTTATGCGATTTTCGAATATAGTGTGGGCTATAATCCTTCGAGAACTCGTATCGGTAGAACCAGAACAGCTTTAATCTTAGAAGACAAGTTATGAAATTGGTTCAGCCTACCTGCATATTTATAGGGATGCAGTAGGGACCTGCGAAGTAATTATGAGTAAGACTTCTAGTAAAAATAGACACGTATCAACGATTTCTGCAATTAAGAAAATCTCATAGTAGTATCTGCAATTATTGAAAACTAGCAGCCATTTCTGCAATTTCTATAAAATACTGAATTGCAATTCACACCATTAAAGAACTATAATTACACTATGACCCATAGTCTCAAGACCATATTGCATTCATCTCCTATTATTAAATGCTTACCATTTCTCTCAATGTTAAGATTCTCGATGCCCGCCAATTAAATTTAATTACTGATAATTTAGTTTAACCGACATCTTGATATTTCTTAAGCCCTTCCACTTAATTTATTTGACTGCTGGATAATAAAATCTACCTGCAGAGTTTGACCCGGTCAAAACTTATATGGTTCCTTAAGGGAGTATCGTCAATTCCGATCTTTTAGGACGTGAATTTCATCAATAATTAATATTTACTATATAAATAATACCGCTATCCAACTCACTGGAAATATAAACCCATATAAGATCGCACCCTCTAATAAATCAAAATAACGAATATCAAATATGCATAAATTAATAATTATTTTAGGATTAAGAGGATAAATACTATTCATAATAACTTTGAGGTATGAATTAATTTATATAGTCAGTATAAAATTAATTATTCAAAATGTCCCGTTCAATACATATAAAGTGTACTAGCACAGATAGTCGGAACAATAGACGACGCTATTATCTGTTTCTCATAAAAAAGACGGGCCTACTAAAACTCCGTGCTACAGTCGTACCGATGGTATGTCCATTTTCATCTAAACTGTGAATATAAAACTTATATTCTGGAAGAACCTAAAATCTGATCTTCTGTGTGTAACCTATACTCTACACACTAGAGAAAATACTATATAGAATATTAGACATCCATGCATAACAAAGAAATGATATACATCATTGCTCATAAAGATTCTCATAAAATAAAAAATTAATTTTATTAAAATAAAATTAAATACTAAACATATGATTTTCAATATACCAACCCTAACAAACCCTAGCCAACAATTGATCTCTACACTTAGGGTTTTCATGAATCCTATAATTAGCTAGTCAGGGTTTTGAAGAATACGAGGATCGTAGCCCATACTACGTCGTATCTCTTGTATTCAGGAATATAGACGGGGGCTTGAATTTGGAGCTTCAACTTGAAGTCTACAACTGCAAAAGCTTCTAGATTAAAAGTTATTATAGTAACCGAAATCAATCCTACCAGATTTAGTAAGGTATAACTCTAATATAACTTTGAGAGTATATATTGGGTTTTAATTTGATCGTTTGACATAAAAAAAATTTTATTTGGAGCCAGTTTTGGCGTTTACCTGTTCGGATATTTTTAACTAAAATCATAGACATAATTTTAGGATCTTAGTAGTTTTCCCCAACACATAGGTTAGTGTACCACCACGGGTTTCTCGCTAGGTTATGGTAGAGGAGGAAAATGCAGCCAAATCCAGGGAATTCGCACTGGCAAAAAAGATTGATAGGATGAAAAAGGTGATGACGAAGGCGAAAGAAGTTGAGGAGTATATGCTAGATGTGAGAGGCTAATGCTTGTTCTCAGATGCCAAGTTCTCGAAAAAGTTTAAAATGCTGGCTATGAAAAAGTTCGATGGGATCGGAGACCGCTGGATCCATTTAAGGATGTCTGTCAATATCCTCTCTCCCATGGGAATTGACGATTTATTGACGGCTCAATTGTTCCACTAGTCTCTCCATGGAACAGCTCAGAAGTGGTTCCTTTCTCTAGATGTCGCCAAAAATAGGCTATGAGAAGACATTGCTACGGCCTTTGTCAGCCAATACGTCCAGCGAGATGTAACCACTCAGGAGCTTGAGACCACCCGTCAATAAAGCAGGGAGTCATTCATGGACTTTCTGACCAGATGAAGGGGCAAAGTGGCCAAGATGACAAATCGGCCGCAGAGAAAGAACAGGTGGGAATCGTGGACAAGAATCTCCAATCTCTTCTGAAGTGTTATTTGATCATGCAGCTGCTCTCTACATTCGAGCAATTGTTTGATGCCGGGTTCAGAAGAGAAGATGCAATCTAGTCTGGTGATATCGATGAGGTTGAGCTGAGCCAAAAACCGAGAAGACCTTGCCCATCCAACTACCAAAACTAACCCACCTCTTCCACTTACCCTACATCTTGGTCTAACAAGATGAATTTGCTAAACCCCCAATCAGATCGATCGAATTCTTCACCTTCATCACCTCCTCCTAGAAATAACCAGCTGTTGTAGTAAAAAATACCAAGGAGAGTTTTTACTCCCCTTAATATCTCTCTAATCATGGCCCTAGATTGACTTGTCGAGAGAGGGATGATAAAGCTTCTTGATCTAGTGCCACCTTCAAACCCTTTGCTGCCACGCTATGATCCCTCCCAATATTGCTCATACCATCAAAGCCACAGATACACGACCGATAATTGTCTAAGACTCCGTCATGAAATCATAGATCTCATTGACAATAAGGTCATCCCACCTCCATCCACTATCCTAAAGTCGAATGTCACAACTGGTTTTTAAATTTTTATAATTTGCATGATTCAAGTCTCTAGTTAGAGTCTGAGTCTTGTAAGTTTTTGCTTAGTTTTGATAAGTTGGATGTCGAGTCTGAGGGCACGTCTATCTGTGCATCCCTTCTTTTGCTTTCAAGTTTGTAATCCTTACTCTCTTTGATATTAATGAAATAAATGAAAGTTCTGATTACTCTTCCTTGCTTGATTTATTTTATACGCTTTTTGATGAGTTTAAATTCGAAAGGAATGTCTTCGAAGAAATAAAATCTTTAATAAAAAGAGAAAAAAAATACGTGTCTAACCAATAATTGAAAAAACTTTGTCAATAAATCTGGATAATGAAATTAACCCACAAATTACCAAAATTGGTTCTTCTTTATTTTTAGCTGAACGTGATCAATTAATAACTTTATTAAAAGAATTCAAGGACATTTTTGCATGGTCATATGAGGATATGCCCGGAATTGATCTCGATACTGTCCAACATCATATCCCTCTGTACTCCGATGCTAAATCGGTCAGCCAGAAGTTGAGAAGGATATGATTAGAATGGATGTTGAAGATTAAGGAAGAAGTCATCAAGCATATTAATGTTAGATTCCTTATAGTAACTAAGTTTTCGAAGTGTGTAGCTAACATCATGCCAGTCTTGAAGAAGGATGGATGCATCAGAGTATGTGTGGATTTTTGGGATCTCAACAAGGCCAATCCTAAGGATAACTTCCTATTGCTGCACATTGATCTCTTAATGGATAGTATAGCAGGGCACACCCTTTTATCGTTCATGGACGCCTTCTCTGGGTACAATCAAATCCTAATGAACCCCAAAGACAAAGAGAAGACAACATTCACTACACCTTGGATCACCTACTGCTACCGTATGGTACCATTCAGATTAAAGATTGCAGGGGCAAACTATCAAAGGACTGCAACTACCTTACTGCATGTCATGATATATAAGGAAGTTGAGGTGTATGTGGACGATATGATTGTGAAGTCCAAGGACCGAGATGGCCATATCGTAGCGTTATGAAAATTCTTTGAGAGGATCAGAAAATATAAGATGCAACTCAACTCACAGAAGTGTGCTTTCAGAGTCACCGCAGGAAAAATGTTTAGGTTCATAATCACTCAATGAGGTAGTGGTGAAGGCGTAACTTTATTTCCTTAAAGGGTACAACACCAAGAGCCACAAGTCGACTGTGACTCGACCCAAACCTGGATCTCTGCTATAGCAAGATGCTGGCCCAAACCTAGGCCAACACTGATAACCACGTTTGAGCGGCTATTCCGTCTACTGGAGAAAGGGGTTAAGTTCGAATGGGACTAGAAATGCCAAGATGCCTTTGAAGCTATGTGTTAGTACTTACAAAACTGACTTGTTTTAGCTCCACCCGAGCCCGATAGGCTATGAATTCTCTATTTGTCAGTGACTGATTCAGTTATGGGATGCATACTGGCACAAGAAAAAGAGATTAGAATTGGAAAGGCCGTCTACTACTTAAGCAATAAGATGATCGGATGCGAGGTACTATACATGCCATTAGAAAAGACTTGTTGGGCTTTGGTTTAGGCCTCCCAAAAAATAAGGCATTATATGTTATCTTTCACAGTAAATGTAATTTCCCCAGATGGATCCGTTGAAATACTTGTTCGAGAAGCCGACACTAACAGGAAGACTGGTCTGTTGGTTGTTGTTACTGTCAGAGTCTGATCTCAAAGACGTCACTAGAAAGTTTGTAAAGGGCAGAGTAGTAGCAGAGTTCTTGGTAGATCAACTAATCAAAGGAGATAAAGACGTCAAGTTCCAGTTCCCTAATGAGTAGCTCATAGGAGTCAGGGATGATAAATGGACTCTATATTTTGATGGTGTATCCAATCAGTATGGCTGTGGGATAGGAATTCTTTTTGTCACCCTTGACGAATCACATGTTCTTTTATCTTTGAAGGTCAACTTTGAAGTCACCAACAACCAAGATGAGTACGAGGCATGCTTAGCTAGATTAAAGGTAGTCCTAGAACTAGAGGTAAAGAAACTGAAAGTGATAGGAGACTCAGCATTGGTAGTTTCACAAGAAAGAGGAGAATGGAAGGTTAAAGATGCAAGTTTAATTCTCTATCACCAAGAGCTTGAGAAACTGATACTGTGCTTTGATAAGATTCCCTGCCGCTTTTGAACTCGGTAGTATCCTAACACCACTTGCCATAAGACTTAGATGTAGAAAATTTTAATTCTTCTAATGTATAGACGATAATTATAATTAATACAACGGATCCTACAGAGTTTCTACGTGACAGAATGCATGATTTTCTTTAATTAAAGGCCTGAAGGTTCACTAAACCTAGGCTCTAATACTAACTGTAACGCCCTGACTTCTGGGTACATTGAGACATACATATATATACAATTAGAGTTATGCTAACGTTCATTCATAGATAATCATTATAATATTATATCATTGGAGTATCAAAAAGCTCACAATATACATATATTACATTCATTTGAGCATGATTACAAAAAGTACAAGGGACATCTTGAGACAATAGACAAAGACTGCTTCCACTGCACTAAGCTTTGATCCGGGCCTCATGCTCCTGATACTCGCCCCATCTGGTTGATTCCTCTTCGTAAGGTATGCTCTTTTTTCACCAGTGGCATAACGCCATTAGCCAGAGCCCAGAAGAAAACACTCTAAACTTTTTAACAAATCTCACAATACAAAATTTTCCACAACACATTTCATTCATCACTTAGTACATATAAAAATAAAGGAGACCGATAATTTGACATTTATATCATGGAAAACAAATAAGTGAAAAAGCATTCAAGGATGTGATGCTATGAATGCAATGGGAATGCTCAACCGAACAAACTCCGAGAATTATAACATAAATTCCACGTTGAGAATTACAAGAGTAGACTTTATGGGTAATTGATCACCAAATCTATCAGCATGCCTAATTACAAATAGTAAATCCGCTGTCGGGCTTCATTCCACAGCTGCTTTACTACTAAATAGCAATGGCGTGAGGAGCGGGTCACATTCTCCAGATCAGCAAAAATAATAAATTCACAATACCAAATAATCCCACCTTAATATCTGGAATGCTCGTGTGGTGTCAACCCAAAATCCAAGTTACAACAGACAGAATGCTAGCGACGAACCCATAGTGCCTAACAATTTCCACGATAAATAATTTTTCAAACACAGAGGATGCGCCGAGGGTGTTCACATGGAATATCCCAAAACAGTTATAAAATCAGCAATCAGGGACGCCTTAAACTTAGAATCAAAAGAAATGATAACTGCAATATATCCCAACCCACAATGGTAAATTCAAAATGAACCCCAATATGCCTTGATGTCATTGTTAGTTCCAGGCAACCCAAGATGGTAGGGGGGGTGAATTGGGTTTTAAAAACTAAATAACAATTTTAAAAATCTTTTCAAAAATCTTTTAATAAAACAAACAAATGTAGCAATTTAATCAAAGATTAAAGCAATACAAATATTAAAGAGGTTAGGGATAGAGAGATTGAACCGAACACCAAAGATTTATAGTGGTTCGGCTTCTTTCAAGCCTACGTTCACTCCTCAAGTTCTCCCTTGAGTATTTCCACTTTCTAGAATGCTTCACGGGCGCATTCCATGCCTTTACAACTTCAAGACTTTTCCTGAGTTATCCGAATGTTTATAGGCACATTCAAAAGTCTAACACAGCTTCAAGAAGCTTCTATAAAAATAAGCATCTGTTTTGTTCTAATCTCTCTTGAACTCTTCTTTGATGAGATTTACTCATTTACTCAAAGGATAAATGGTGACTCACCCTTGAATACAATAAATGAAGAGTATTATGAAGAACACTCACTCTCTTCACAAAAATAATTTACAATAAATGAGAAAGTAAAGAGAGATGAGGAACAAGAGCTGGAGATTCAGCAATAAATGAGGATTTGAGAATTCTAAGTTTGATTCAAGCAATAGAATAATAAATATATGTCTCAAGTTAGAGTAAATGCTGAGAAGTTATTCTTTATATAAGCCCATGTGCATTCATGACCGTTGTAGGTAGGTAGGAGCAATAAATGCCAAAAATCCAACCGTTGAGGTCTGCCTGAGTTTGAATTTTCGTTGCCGGTGTCGACACAAAAACTTTTGTTGTCGACACAAAATATCTGGGCAGAATCCTTTAAGTGGTTGGGTCGACGCAAATTTGCTGAGGGATCGACACAATTTCTGCACTGTACCTTACCAACATCTTGGTGTTGACACATTTGAATATGGTGTTGACTCGTTTGAAACTTTAACATCCGGAGGAGGAACTTTGTTTCGACTCATGTCTTCTTTGGTGTTGACACTAAATTCTGTAGGAAGCCTCGGTATATTTGTGTTGACACTTGAGGTCTCTAATGTCGACACCACAAATTCTTCAGGCAGCCTCGAGACTTTTGTGTCGAGTCATCTTTAATTGGTGTTGACACCTCAAATGCTGCAGGTGGCCTTGGTTTTTTTGTGTCAACACAATTTTCATTTGTGTCGACCCGAAATTCTGAATACCAAAAGTGAGAAACACTTTTGTGTCGACACAAAACTTATTTGTGTCGACTCATTTTGAGTCCTGAGAGCTACGACTCTTTTGTGTTGACACAAAACTTGTTTGTGTCGACACTAACTTTGATACCTGAAAGGATGACTTCATGAAACTGCTAAGGTGTCAAAATATTTGTTCAATGGGGTTGACACACTTGATGTGATTCAAGTATACTTTACCTTAAAAGTGTTTGACTTATTTTTCAATTGAGTTTAACACAAAATATTCTCATGGAAGAATACTCAAGTGTTTTAATCATTTTGAGAGATAAGTCATTTCTTTTTAGCTAAGGTGTTAAATCATTTTTTCAAAATGTGTTAACACTTTTATTTTAAAAATTATTCTTTTAAAGCCATTTATTCTTAGAAAATGAATTATAAAGATCATCAAAGTTAAAATAAAAAAGCCATTGGGATAACAATCTCCCATTTTTTGATGATTACAACCATATTAACATTTTCTAAAAAATATTTAAAACTAATTTTCAACAAAGGTTCCCCCTTATTGATATTCCTTAAACAACATATATAATCATAGTGGCTAGGCATTCAAACAATATGATAGCATATATTTTTGATATGATTTGCAACAAAAGATCAAGAATCATTCTGAATTTATCTTAATAATTCAAACACATATAAGAAGCATATATAAGTATTCATTACCAAACCATTCAACAACATTCATAGGTCTATGAACAAATCACATATATATAACATAGGCATTCATTCATCCATAACCATAATAGAAATGTTTAAACTTCCATCCAAACCAAAAAAAGTATGTTAAGCAGTCAAACCACCCAATTAACCAAAGAGGTAAAAAAAAAGTGTGTTCATAATGTTACATCTTCACCTTAAAAAAAAAACTTAATGTTTGAACTTCTTCTTCTTATCCCCTTTACTCTCCCATTCACTGAATTACCTATTCTTCTCTCCTCTTTCGAAATCAGCAAAAAGAAGAGCTACTGGTCATCCATGAATCTTTTGAATTCCTTTTTCGCCTTGGCTTTTTCCTTGTTAGCGGAGGCCTGTTCTTTTGATGCTCACACTCGCTCATCCTTAGCCTCAGCAGCAGTCATTGCTTTATAGCGGGCTGCGAAAGCCAGATCCACTTCACGCTTAAGTCGAGCAGCTTTTTCTTCCTTTGTTTCTTTGGGCTTGAACTGTTTTGCCCATACTTCTTTGATCCATTGGAGGTGTTCTTCCATTTTATGAGAGTTGGCATAAACGACAGTCACAATACCTTGGTCATGTTCCTTCCGAACTTGATGTAGGATTGTCTTATTACAATTGATAATGGAGACAATATTGTCATCCATGGTCTTACATAGGGCTCTCCCGACATCTGTGGCATTCTCAATGTCTCGCTGAAGGCTTCGGTTGGTTTTATCAAGGTATTTGACTTTATCAGAGAGAGAAGAGACCGTTTGATTTAAGTCAAAAAAGTCTTGATCGAATTTTGCTTGAAACAAGGTAACTTTGGAGGATAAAGCTTGAATGAAAGAGATAACTTTAGATAGATCAACATGAACATGAGCAGAAGATGATGCAGGTGGAGCAGATGCAAAGGAGGGAGGAGGAGGAGCAGAAGATAGACCAGGAGTGTCAAAGGGTCTATGAACATCAGGTCAAGAGGGAGGAGAATCAAGATCAATAGGAATGGATGAAATATCTGGAGGAGGAGGAGGAGAAGTCATGATGGGGTCCCACGACTAGAAGTGGTCCAAACACCATTAAAATTTACAATTTCCATATGTTTTAATGATGAACTACCATATAAGTCATGTTTTGAAATGGCAATAGCCTTTTCCTCAGATAAGTCAATGTCGAAATGGCTAAAAATGCGAGTGAGATACATCTCGTGAGGGAGAGAGGAGTTTGATTTACTGTGAGAGTGAAGCATGTAAAAAATGAACAAGAAGCTTAAATCTAGATTTTTTTGTTCAATAATACACCACATAATGAAAATGTGCATATAAGTGACATCACCAAAATTTCTCCATTTGTGGTAGAAAAATGTGATTTACCATGTGATGTAGTATACGAATTTTAGGTTTCAAAGAGTTAGCCTCTAAGGGTTTAGTAGGGTCTATGTTATCATTCTCAAATATATTTTTCACAGATTTAGAAAATGGAAAACCTTCAACCTCAATGGGTTTCTAGTTATGAGTGAAATGTGGAAGTGAGCATAAAAGGATTTGATTAAAGTGGGTAGTGTGGTTCTTTGATTTGAAGAAGCCTTTCGCACCAAAGGCTAGAAAAGAGATATTTAAATCTCATTTCTATGGAGTCAAAGAAAGAGAAGTCTATGGACCGACCGATAACAACTTTTTAATATGCAAACGATGAGAAATAAAGTTAACGAATTTTGGGGGTTTGAAAGAGATTACCGCCGACGTGGCTACGTTTTTAGAAATCATTTCCGTTTCTGTTGCCGTCGCCATTGTTGTCTTGGAGGTCGTCTTCTTCTGTTTTGACATTCTACGGCTTGTGGAGGTTCATTTTCTGCTTCGCTTTGATCCTTTACCCATGGTTTTAGGAGGCATTTTGATGGATTTGGGTTGAGACTGAAGAAGAAGATGAGGAGTCGACACTGATTTTTTGAAAAGAAAAAGGCAGGACACGAATAGTTTTTATATAGAGAGAGAGAGGGAACGAAGTGACGATTTAGGACCAACACGTCTATATATAGACGCTAAGATTTGTGTCGACACAAATTATAATTGGTGTCGACACTTTTCTTCGAAAGTATGGGTATCAAAAACAAGAAATGGTGTCGATAAGTTTTCAGAAGGTGTTGACACATTCGGCTATTTGGGTCGACACGTTTAAGCTTGGTGTCGACACAAATTTACCGAGAGTCAGGGAACCAATTTGGTGTCGACACTAAATAGAAAGGGTCGACACTTTTATCACAGTGCCACTTCTAAACAGCTTTGAGTCAACACAACACACATTTATGTCGACACTTTTTCAAGTGCTGTCGACACATTTTCACATTTAAGAAAGAACATCAAAGGCTTTGAAATGCAATAAAAAGACATGGTTAGTTTGGCATATAAATCATGAATTAGGAGCACATAACATATCAAGTTCTCTTCTTATATAGCATATTCTATTTTTATTTAGGGGTTTTGTGAAAATGTTCGCTAACTGGTAATCTGTGCCTATAAATTCAAGTTCGATATTTTTTTTTGCACATGATCTCATATAAAATGATGTCTAATCTCTATGTGCTTGGTTCTTGAGTGTTGTATAGGGTTCTTAGATATATTAATTACACTAG
>JAOTRH010165932.1:0-12635 GCA_034768845.1 Heliamphora exappendiculata
GTCGTCAGCTTGCTCCCGTCGCCTCAGGCCGTCGCTGACACCATCGCGGGACACGCCGCCGTCGTCAGCTTGCTCCCATCGCCTCAGGCCGTCACCGCCGCCGTCGTGTGACTCGCGTCGCCGCTGATCTGTCTCTTCTGAAGATCAACTTGTCGACCTTTTCACAAAATCTTATCCTTGTGGTCGCCTTCGTGCTCTAATTTCTAAACTTCAGCTAACTTCGTCATCTCGCGTTTGATGGGGAATGTTGGAATATTAGATTGATTAGAATATTAGATTGATTAGATTTATTTTATTCTGATTTGATTTTCCTTTATTGTTTATCCCTATTCGCCTATAAGTAGGCCATATATTGTACAGTTTCAACAGACAGAAAAGATATACAGTTATTTTCTTTTCTCAATTTCTTCATAATAGATTTTTTTAGATTAATTGGGATAATTTTTTATAGTATATTTTTTATTTTTGTACTTTTTGTTAAAATGTCTAATATGTCATTACTTTTTAATTTTAAGTTGTAATGTTTGAGATATATGCATGATTTTTTTTGTTTATGTGAGGAGTATTGACTTTTTTAATTGAGAGTACTATAATAATTTTACTTGAAAAGACATTAGAGTGTTTGAGATGTGTATAGGTTTTTTTCTTGAAAAAAGAAATAAAAAATTTAGTTAATTTTTAAAAAAAACCAAACAGTATAATTTAGGAGATGAGCTTTTATGTAAAATCAAACAGGGGATGAATTAGTTATTGCTTGTTTGTTCTGTGAAATTAGATTACTGGGGCTAACAAATTTCAAATTGCTTCTAGCTCATTGGTTAGATAACTTAACACCACTCTTGGTATTATTAATACTAAATTTGAATTATTTTTGTGGTAAAAAATAACTACATTATATATAATTTATAAAATTTTGGAATGAATGTTACCCTTTGCTGTAACCATTTTCTTCGATGATTCTCATTTTGGCCTCGGCTGAGAAGATTTCCTTTTTTGTATGAGATAGAAGGAGACTTTTTTTCTATTGTTCTTCTTTCTTTCTCTTTTAGCAAAGTGTGTTTACTTAAGGGACCCTCTCCTAGAACCTTCAAAAGGGCTTTCTTTTCAGTCTGTCGCTCTTCTTTATGACCGCAGTGAACTTGGAGAGTATAGTCGCAAGATCGAGACAGAGCTCATCAGGCGTACAGAAGGCTTAGCAAAATATGGAGTTCACAATGTTACTTATCTGTCATATTCTCTATACTACCCTTTCTCCCAAATTAAAATAAATCTGGGCATGAATAATTAGATTTAACAAACATGAATAATGTGAACCTAGTTAGCCCAAAGTCCAAGCCCATTTCCTTTTTCCAGCCTTAAAGCTGTGAGCTAAAGGGCTGAGTTACCAGCCCAGTCCAACCATATTACTACCACTAAGTCCAGTCCAGTTCCTCTCACAACCAAATGCTGCTTTTTGCTCTTATCCTGATAGCCCATGCGCTGGCCCAATAAATACTTATAATTGGCTATAAAATCTGTACTATTATATTAGACAAATTATAAGTTACGCTATATGATAATTTCTTTTTTTTTTAATTGGGAGTACAGGAGCAACGGGGTGGGGGGGGAAGGAGGTAGAGAGATTCGAAGCGTGGACCACCTGGGTGAAGAACCTTATGAGAAGGCATGAAATCACTGAACTCCCAACGCTCCTCCTATATGATAATTTTTAATAAATAAAAACTAAGAATGAAAATGAAGTGATTGGGATAGGAATGAGGTCTTCTATTCCCATTCCCCCTATTTGATCGGACAGAGACGGGAAAAAAATTGAAGAAGTAGCATAGACAAATATTTTGAGAATAGTTTCTAAACTATAAAGAAATGATACTAACAAGGGTTATATATAATGTAATAAATAAATAAATAATCGTGGTTGATAAATAAATAAAATTAGAAATATAAATGTACAAAATAATATAAAAAATAAGAGATAAATATAATATTTTTATATTTTAGACTTATTATATTTTTTAAAAAATAAATTATATACATATGTTTATATTTTAAAAAATATTTATTTTATATAATCAGGAACAGACCGAAAAAAATGGGATAAAATGAGAAAATAACATCTCCATTCTATTTGTTAACGAGGGCAAAAAATAGTCCTACATAATATGGCAGGGCATGCAAGGGCAATGCGTATTGTCTTCTTTGATAAAAATATTAGATACACATTAATGGCTACTTTGTTTCCTATCTACAAAGAAAAGTGGAGAGTAATTATTTGCTAATCTTGAAGTATCATGTGATATTGCCTAAATAGTATTGTCCTATAATGATATATGAGAAAATACTTGAGTTTCGTTTGTTTTGACGGATTAACAATTCGTTCGGACTATTAATTCGGAGTATAGTCCCATTCGATATTTGTTTATATAAAAAAACCTCCTAACTAATTATTCGAACGGATTATTAGTTCGCCAAATGAGGGATAACTTAGTGAGGGGAGTGTGAGATTATGAATGATTGAATTAAGGAATGAATTTAAAATTTTTAAAAAATAATAAGAAATATTAAAATAAATAACATAAAATTTAACTTATTAATTTATTTAAGTTAATTTTAAAATAAATTAACTTAATACAAGGGTAATATTGAAAGTTAACCATTATAATTCTATTCAACGTTATTCTATCCCACTTAAATCAAATATAAGTTTATCTAGTTCGTTATTTAATCATATTCAATTCAAACACAAAAAAATTAATCACACCTCATTACTAATTTCACCTCACTACTTATCTCACCAAATTCATATCTGTTATCAAACGAGCTCTTGGACTAAAACAATATTAACCAATATTTATTGGCTAAGTAAAATATAATAGTAACTCATTTAATATGTATTAAAAATTTTTATTTATTAAGAATAACGCATGTTATTATCTACATGGTATTTTAAAAATACTGTATAATTTATTTAAAGATGAATCAATATTATTATACTCGAAATATTTTTTTTGCTAAATTATTAATAAAAATACTATGTAAATAATATAACATAGTGTTGTAAGATTATTAAAAAATTGAATGATACCACGTACCCAATACTGTTGACCAGTTAATAAAGTAGGAAAATAATTAATAAGTTTAATTTCTATATATATTTATTATTCGAGTAGCTACGTAACTTTACTTGCACGGCTGAGCCTCTAATTGCGTAACTATGCTCACGATTTGGCTTTTTTATATTTCTGCCTCACGCGGATTGGATGTTCGAATTAATGCTAATTTTGGCTATTTTATTTTAGTAGGCAACATTTCTGTCGTTTGGTGTTATTTATTTAAAGTTAAAAAGAATAAATAATTTGTAAGGGCAAATTTTAAGAGTTGGTATAGTGGTCAATATACGTGATTAATAAGTTTGGTCTTTTCGAAATTTTTTTAGATAAGTGTTATTGTTAGGTTATTCTTTTTGTGTGTTTATATTTGACATTTTACACGTTTTGGCAATTCATGACAACTAATTTTAGTTTTTGGATATAATATTTTTTTGTTTGTAAAAATATACTTGTTGAATATGCAAGAAATAGGTGTCCAATGTTATGTACTGGTTGAAAGTTGTTCACAAATAGTTGAGTGGTGATTAGACCACTCGATCGGTCTTTTTGGTGAAAAAGTCTTTAAGAGTGTATTAGGGTTAGACAGTAGTCATGTGAGATTATTATTCTTTAGGCAGCTTTGAGTAGTGGCGTGAAAAAGCTTGGGGGGCTGATAATTTGAAATCATGAGACTTGTAGAAACTTATTAGATCGCTAGAGGAGATTATAGAAGCTTCACGGTGATTCTTCAAACTTGATCAACAACACATTAGAGATTTGAGAGGATTCTCAAGCGAATAAGACCGAAAGTAGATTCCGACGACAAACAAGCATGAATTTAGTGTACGAGAATTCAACAAAAAGACTTCTAGCAATAGGTTAGGGATTCAACTGGATTTTGTAAGAGTTTTTTGTGACCAAAACTTTTCATATGGTACTAGTCTTTCGGACTTTGAAAAGTTCCATGATTTTTATCTTATTGAGGTTTTTCACGTAAAAATTGCTATCTTGTGGGTGATTGTTTGTGGTTTGGCTATTCTTACTTTTCGATTAATCCATACGCACAAATCAAATTAAAAGGTTTTCTTTGTTTTCAAAAGACAAATCTGTTTTTCAGTTATCAATTATTTATGGCTAATTTATACGAGGCTTTGCTTATATTTTAATTGGGCTTACCGTTAATGGACGGTAAGATTGGCTTTCAGATATTAATCAAGTTGCAAATAAACTGGTTCAAATATCTTGAAATATTTTTAAAAAAGTCAAAAACATATTTTTTCGAGTCGAGAGATGCTGCTGTACATACACTGTGTTGTGAGGTAAAACGCTAGCATTTTGATGCCATATGGGACTAAAAAACTTCAATTAAAACAAAGTCGTTTTGATCTGGATTAAAACACAATAATCTGATTGCCAACCAACTTAATCAAAAACTAATTTCATAAATCCTTTAACATATGAATAATTCAAAATCTAAATTTTAAATGATAAATATGCACATGAGCTAAATCTCAAATTAATTAAATATTAATAAACACATAATTAGAACATATTTATTCAAAAAACAAAAAACATGTATGCATACAATAAACAAACACTCATAAATCCTTTGCATTCAATCATCCAAAATCAAACTTCAATAAAATTTAATAATTGTTCCACAGTAGCTAATCAACCGTTATCCTCTTATACAATTCAATTTTGTGGAGGTGGCTGCGAAATATTAAAAAAATCATAAAAACAATCATTGCGCTTGAATGACTCTGGCTTCATAGAAATATGCTCTTTTGAATCAAATAATATTCTCTGGAAAAAAAATGTCAAAAAATTATTCATAATTATAATTTTTAATAACTAATTATAAATTTAAGTACACTAATTATCTGAGAATTTTGTAAAGCGAATGATACTTGGCAAGACAAAGTATTATTTATAAGATCTTGTAGACGTAATCCATCACTTGGTAGACTGCGGTGTGGTGTTGTACGGCAGTAGAGTAGTGGTGGACTGCAGCATGGTGGTGGATGACAGTGGTGTGGTGCGGCTGCAACTGGGCAACCACTGCTTTGTGGATGACAACGGCGTGGTGGTGGTGGTGGTGGTTGTGGTCAGCGACGTGGTGATGAACGGGGGCCAATGGCAACGGTAGCGTGGCAGCGGAGATGTGGATGATGTGAATGGATTGTAACGTTGTGTGGCTTCGCTGCTCTTGGAGGGTGAAATGAACAAATTAATGAAAGGAGGAAATTAGGATTTCTGTTAACATTATCCAAAATTACGTCGTTTCAAACGAACATACTCTGACTAGATTTACAAAATGAAAGTGAGTTTTTTTTAAAATAGAAAAAGGTAAAAAAAAGAGAAGTCAAACAGCTTTAGCATCAAACAAATCAATGCAAGGGTTAGCTGTGCAACTGATAAAAGCTAGTTTTTTATAAAAATTTTGGGTCTTTTTTGTGTAGTTTTTTTTTTATTATCATTTATTCTTGGTTTTGACTCTTAAAGCACGTGGGAAGTCTAAAAAGAAAAATGAAAAAAGAGGAAGAAAAAAATGAATCATAGTAAAAAAAAAAAAAATCCGCATTGGGCTAAGCCTATATGGCATCTCTAAAAAAGATTTAAAAAAAAAAAATAAATTAGCTTTCAAGCCGGAGTATTTGTTATGTCTCACTAATTTTTTTTTAATGAAAAAAATTAGTGAGGCATAACTTTTTAAATAAAATAATTATAATACTTTTAATTAAAATATAAAGTTTATTTTTAAAAATTTTAACAAAAATCATGCAAGTATTCTAAACAATATAATTTTAAAATAAGAAATAAGATCGCATTAGATATTTTAATAAAAAATTATATTTTTTTAAAAAGAATGTTAAGTCTCTTAAAAGTTAAATTTTTATGCAATTCTAAACAAAAGCTAAGCAAGAGTGCCCTAAAAATATTTCTATTCCGACTTTTGAGAAATTTGCTTTTGAAGCGCAACACGCTGATTTGCCCCTTCAATAAGTATGATTCTCAAATAAAATAAAAAAATTTCAGTGCGGGAATCTGCCCCGTCTAAGCTCCTACCGCTTCTGCCCATAGGTTCATTGCTAATTTATTTATAAGTACATATAAGTCATTTAAATAGGTATGGATATTAAATTGTTTTTAATTTTTTATATAAATAATAAATTTGATAAATTTTACGTGAATGAATTGAATTTTAAAAACATGTCGTTAAAAATACAGCAGGGTGCTGCGTGCAGGGCAAACTCGTCTTTTGATGTGTATTTGAGCAGTAGCTATGCAGGGCAAACCGGGTTTACAAGGTCCACTAATCTGGGATTTGGGTTAACAAATAAAATAAAAAAAAGACTAAAAATCTGCCACTGGATTCATTCATTGATTGCGTTGCTGAAATCATACTTTAAATTAATATGTTTGACTTCTTTGAAGATTACATTTCCCTATAATGAGTAATTATTCAATTATTTTGGACGCCGTATGGATGTTTATATGATACTTTTATATTATAATACAATTAAAAATATTTAGAGTGAAATAATATGAGCTGTTTTTATTAAATTGATATAAGACAACGGTAATCTACTTAAGAGTAATTTACTTAAAACAAAGGTAATTTACTTATTTTATACTCTCAAAGTACCACGTAATAAGTTTATGTGATACTTTTATATAATATAGTACCAACAAATTTTACCGTAAAGACATGATGATTCATATTTGTTAAGTGATTTGTAGCTAAATGGTGATCCACATTGTGCAGGTTATGGTCATTTATTTGTTAGAAGTACTACGTGACATGAGTAAATATTCAATATTCTTGGAACAAGTTTTGCTGCTCCAATTTTATAATTATTGGTGTGTTTAGTGAGACCAATCATTTTTTGTTATTATTTTAGTCAACATGTGAAGATGTATCATCTAATAATTTGAATGGAGCAATGCTCCAAGAATATTGAATAATTATTCACGTGACATCGCTTATATAGTACTCAAAATCATTTAATAATTTTCCTTCACTTAATATGAATTAAGTATTTTTATTTGTTGAGAATACTATGTGTCACCGTATAGGTGATACATGAAGTAAATATAGAGCCATATTGAAATTAGAACAATGTTAGTTTTTATTTACAAAAATGCCACAACCTTATCATTAGAATTTTGCATAAAACAGAAAATAATAAAATAATTTTAAAATTTTATATATATATTACTTTATTAAAAGAGAGAACCTACTTTGTATTCCTAAAGCATGTTTAATTGACTGAATTAGATATGTAATTATATATACAATGAGATTATATTTTTTTTATTTAAATTTAACAAGTGGTGGGAGAATAATAAAATAACTAATCTCACAAATATGAAATATATGATGCTTAAGAAAATATAGTACAAATAATTTATTCATTACTAGTTCTATAAAACTATTTATCAAGTGAAATTATATATCTTCTTATTATTAATTTGATCAATCAAATATGACCATATGTAAAAGTAAATTAATGTGATCTTTTTAACATAAAATACAATTTTTTTTATATAACTAATTTTAATTTAAAATTTTTGATAGAATAGTGTGAAAATCAGGTCATTTCACTATTTTACATTTTCACAACTGATTTGATTTTAGTTTGAAAATTTACAATTGTTTCAGTTTTTTCCTCTTTAAAATTTTTAATTTAACATATTTATTATAATTTAATATTTTATTATAATAAATTTAAAGTCGTATACACATTTTGTGTGCCACCAACCCTAATAATAATTAAATAATTCAAATTTTTTAAATATGTTTTTCTTCTTTAATACATTTTTTAAAGAACAAGTGGTATTAACTCAAGCTTTCTGTAAAATATATCCTTCCCCCTGTTAATACATTTTGAAAAGACAGCAACAATTAATTTAAACTCAAATCTTATAATTAAAAGTTTATATTTTTCTTTTAAAAAATCTTTTAATGATAACAATCTAAGCACAATGGTGATGCTTGGCGTTTCTAAAATTATGAGCTTAAAAATTATAATTTGTAATAAAAGTTATAAATGCTTGGTAAAAATTATCTCTTATAACTAAAATAAAAATAATAATTATAAATTATAGTAAAAGTCGTAAATATTTAGAAAAACTTATAATTTATAATTAAAATTAGTAATGAAAAATTAAAAATTACAAACAGTAACTTTGACAAATACCTCCAATAGAATAAAATTTTTAAAAAATTACTCATCTAGAGGAATTGAAAAAAATTAAATTGAAAAGAATTAAACATCGACAAAAATATAAAAAGAATTCAAAAAATCAAAAAGCCTTAAAAAGGTATTAAAGAATTCCACCAAACATAAGATGAGATTTTTGTTCAATTATTATAGCAGCAAAATGCAAAACGTTGAGTTTTAGATGGAGTGTGCTTTTGGGAATGTATATTTTGAGATTACTTGTTGCTGTGATTAATAATTTATTTGCGATTAGTGCACGCATGCGTGTATAAATAATTATGAATATTTTTAAATTTTGGTAAACATATTGTGTGAGAGTATTTACCGATCAAAAGAAAAATATGTGTAAATGAGTATTTAAAAATTGAAACAATTGAAAAATGCTAAAAGTAAAATAGTTTAATTTTTAAATTATAAATAATTATATTTTTTAAATTAATTAATAAAGAAAATTTTGATTCATATTTTGGAAAAAAAAACCTACAATTTTAAATTTAAAGTAATATTAAGTGATAATATTTTTTGTTTCAAAAAATTCACCTAAGAAAATACCAAATGGATGCTCCCATATAGATTTGATGATAACATTATGATAACTAAACTATTTTATTTAAGTGGGGTGTTATAATAATTGGTTCTGTTGTCTTAAACTTTGTTTATTTTTTAAATTTTTTATTAGAATATTTTATTGATTCGAATAGTTTAAAGATTTGGTCGAAAAAATAAAAACTTCGGCTGCAAAGTAAAAAAAAATTACTAAAGTTAAACATAAGAAAATATAAAATTTAGCTTATTAACTTATTTTAATTTATTATTATATTTTTAAAAAATTTTCATTTATTTATTTATTTTTTTATTTTTTTAACTCGTCTTAATAAAAGGAATAAAAAATTATAATAATTTAACTAAATAAATTTTTTTTATTAAAAATAAAAAATAAAACAAATAAAATAAGTAAATAAGTAATTATTACAAACAACTCTATTTGGACTCTCTAAAAAGTCAATTTTTTAAAACTATACTATTTGGTCTCTCTATAAAATGACAAATGTTTATTTATTTTTTTTTTAAATTTTTTTTATATACATTTCAAACACAATAATTTTTTTAAGTAAAATAATTATAATATTTTTAATTTAAAAGGTCAATACTTTTTACAAAAATAAAAAAATTGTGTTAATATTTTAAATACTATAACTTAAAAATAAAAAATAAAGACATTATAAATATTTTAATAAAAACAAAAAAAATTAAAAAAAGTACTAAAAGAGATTATCCTAAATAATATATATATATATATATTTTATTTTTTTTAAAAAAATATACTGCTTATCAACCAAACTTTATAGGTATCCCACACAAGGACAGTATACATATTGGTAAAGTAATTTGTCAAAAAATGACAGTGGTTCTTTGGTAATTACATAACAATTTTACTGTGTGTTTATGAGAGCGGGATTGTGTGTGTGAGTGTGTGTGTGTGTGTGAGAGAGAGAGAGAGAGAGAGAGAGAGGCGTTTTCTGTAGGGAGGTTGAATGCAGTGGAGATCTTCACGCAAACTGAGTATCGTCATCGACTCTCCGTGGGTTCTTCAAATAGATCCGAAGATTGAACCTAACTACCTCTGAAAATCTCTTCAAGTTTTGATTTTCGCGTCAACCATTCATTCACAGATTCAACCATTCGTTTTCGCGTCCCGTTGTCTCGCCAAGTCACCATTTTCATTTATTTCTTCGAAAGCAAGACTCGCGGATTCGTCTTCGACCCACTACAGATATTGATGTATATATAGATAGATGCTATATAACATGTATGTATAGCATATGACGAACCATCAAATGGGTTCCAAGAAAAAAGCCATTTCCCACAATTCCTCTTCTCGTTCTTCTTCTCAAGATACGGATACATCGATCCGAGGCAAGTGTTTTATTTATTTATTTCAATTTTTACGTCATTTAGTTTAGAATGTACCGTTTCAGAAATTTATGGCTCCCTGGTTTGGTTTTTGGGTGCTGTGTCGTAGTTGGGATTTCATTTATTTTTGATTGGTAGAAAGATTGAAATGAATCTGACAAGTTTGAGTTTAGGTATGAAAACTTTGGGGGTTTGTATGAAGTATTATGATGTTTGTTTGATTGGAATGTGGGGTGAATCGCTATGGGTTTGCAGGGTCTTAATTGGAATGACCAGTAATAATACATCTGAAGATGAAGTTTTTTTTTTTTATTCAAAGTCCACTTGCTCTGTTGTTGGATTATGGATGCTGGGAGGAATGAACAATAGCACCATTCTATTTTGGCCTACCTCTCGGGTCCTAGTGGGTTTGTGCCCGATGAGATAATGACCATATAGACTGTGTTTCTTATAGTTAAATGACAATATTTTCAGATCATGGGTGATTTTGGGCTGATTACCGAATACTCGGTCAAATGGGGAATGTTTAAGTAATGATATGAAATGATTTATCAAATATGGTAAAATCCTGTCTTGGAGGCTTGTTTTACAACTTAGCAATTTTTTCCAGTTATGGAATATGAGGACCATAGTTTTTTATGCATGGAGTCCATGGTCGACAAGTAATCCACTCAGAGGAACCACCCAGATTGTCAAATTGGCTTATTTAGTATGTGTTATTGTGTTTATTGTTATATATGTCAAAAACCCATTTTTGTCTTCAGAGATAACAAGGGAACCTACTGTAATTGACAATATGGAGTAGGGCTTCAGTGGAAAGAACTTAGGTATATTGTAGGGGACAAGGGAGTTAACTTATACTCATACACATTGATGGATTATAAGTTATGTTTATAATCTGATTATATTGTTCTTGGATTAGAGCATGTACTGCAAGGGAGGGACAAACTGGTAAATGTAGCCGTTCTGGTAGGTATTTGTCATTTGATACCTATCAGGTTAAGTTATCCAAATCTGGACAGGCTTTTTAATTGATGGTTCTATCAAAAATCATACACGGAACGTTGTTCTTCACGGAAGATTCCTTTTGGTTGAAAATGCAATAAAAAGAAAAAAGTTTTTTTGATGGATTGGATTTGGAGTACGGAAAAATTGTGGATATCTATTTAATTTGCTTGTGTCTTGATGTGTTTGTCTTTTGGTCAAAATTAGCATAAATAGGGTTTTGAAAGAAGAAAAATCTTTTCTATGGTTGAATTCAAAGGAATTTACCAGGCATATTTTTCATAAAGTTCAATTTCATAAGTGATCTTGAGTAGTCACCTTTTACTTTCCGTTTTTTGTTAAACTTTAACCTCTTTATGAGGCTTGTGTTTCTGATTTTATTCTTTTTATGTTTCATGCGCAACCTGGATATGGTTTCATCATGCATGGCGATATCTCTATTTCCATAGAATTAAATTATATAAAATCAATTATTGCCATTTGATTTATAACGATCCAAATGAAGCAATGATGATTACTGTCAAGTGAGATGATGTACTCAGAACTGATCAGATGGATTTAGATGAGGCTTTTATAGTTGAACCTCAAAATAGGGAAAGCATACCGAGTTGCTGCACATTAAGATTTATCTTATAAGCAACAAAAGAACCTGTAACCATGGTCCTATAAGTTGTAATGTAAAATTGCAGAAGTTTGTTCCAATTGAGAAGCAAACGTCTAACTTTTATGTATGTTAAAGTGATCCTGCTGGAAAAGTCAATGAACTATTGACAACTAAATGCGGGGCGGGAAGCAATATAAACAGGAGAATGCGTCAGATGGTTGTTTGGTGCCTTAAGTCATCATCAAATCTTTAAATTTCAATGGATATATATATATATATATATATACAGCATAACTGGTTCAAAACCTATTCATAAACTGTTTCATAATATATCAAATATACCTAATGTATCAACCCTTAGCAAAACTGTTTCTGAACCATTGTAATATGTTATAAAGTACAAATCAGTTAAAACTCTTTCTTAACATCCTTATTCCATGAACGTATTGGGTCGCTCATGAACTCGTGGATAATCTCTGCTCGTAGCCGTTGGCAAATATCTATCGGTAGAACTCCTTCTACTGGCTCATTCAACACATGTTGTCGAATGATGTAGCAGACGACAACACCACAATCCAACCTACAAAATGTCAATATATATAAAGTACAAATTAGTCAAGAATCTAATGTAACAACACCCCATCAATTTTAGTAAATGATGACTAAAATGAAACCAAATTAGCACTTGACGAATTATAGTGATACGTATGATCCACTCCGTCGTTGTGGGCAGCCATTAACTGGTACAAGCTCTTGGTTGTGATCTTGCATTAAGATTTCAAAGCTGACAGTGCTTAT
>JAOTRH010165943.1:0-12633 GCA_034768845.1 Heliamphora exappendiculata
ATTTTATGTTATTTATTTTAATATTTTAATATTTCTTATTATTTTTTAAAATTTTTAAATTCACTCCTTAATCCAATTCTTCCTAATTCCACGCCTCCCCCTTTTACTAATTATCCCCCATTTGATGGACAAATAGTCCGGATTAGTCCGCCTGGACTATTAGTTTGGAAGTTTAACAAACGCGGTATTGGACTATACTCCGGACTAATAGTCCGGGCGGACTATTAGTCCGCCAAAACAAACATGGCCATAGGGTATTATGGCCCCTGGATAGCGCCTCTAGAATTATTGCATTTTGTTAGAGTTTTCTGGTGGGAGATTATAAATATAAGGCACTATTGTCTTCAAGGATTAAGAGAGGTACTCAATAGTCATTGAGAGATGCTCTAGAAAAACAAAATATTGAGTGGTTGAGTTTGAAGCTGGAGCGTGAGAGATATTTGTAATTGTATTGATTATAATGAATTTGATTTTCCTCCTTGCGTGTGGACGTATGCAACTCACCAAACTATGTATATTCTTGTGTTCTTAATTGTTTGTCTTGATTTCTTTATGCTGTGTGGAATCTGTGGATTGAAGCGATGTGTTCATTGGACAACACATATGAATACCCATCCACCACGTGGGACGCCATGACACCTTTAAGTTCATGATGGATCCCACCATAACATAACGCGTGGACAATTTGTTGGCTTCTGAACCTACTGCCTCACACATGGATGAATGATTACAAACAAACCCTATGCGGTGAACTTTACGTCAAGGGCATATGTACAAGAACAACTCGTATGCTAAACCACTGTTCAAACGAGCTCATCCCATAAAATCACATTGCCACAGGATAGGATGATCCTTTATTACCACTCGTGGAGGCACACGCCATTGAAAACCTTAAAATAAAATACACCCAGGATGGGAGCATAACCTAGAATCTTCGCTTGAGACCATCAGGAGCGCCTGCGGCTTGGAGGGTAGAACTAAGGGTCGTTATGGTCGCTCGACCAACTTCTTTTAATTGACTCCACCTAAACGAGTCTTTAAGATAGAGCGGATGCCGACGAAGGCTCTTGACACGTTGGAGCTCGTATCATAGCACAATTGGGACATATCGCAATTGCCACGTCATCCCATGACCACTATCGAGTTCCAATAGGCAAAAATATCTATGGTTAATCGAACCAAGAGGATGTGCCACATATTCGAGATGGGGTATTCCCCCTCGAATGATTCAACCCCTCTATATAAGGTCTTTGCATTGATGACAACACCTATCATTGTCCTTTTATCTTCTCCCTCTCCTTCTCAAAGACATTGCCGTCTTTGCTCTCTTAAGGATGCTAAGCTCTCTCCTCTTCCACCCTGAGTAGAGGGTGTAAAGTGGCCTGCAGTCCGGCCCGAGCCCGAATCAAGCCTTAGCCTCTTGGGTTGGGCTTATGTCTCGGCATCTAAGCCCATGGCCTAGTCTGAGCTTGGCCTAGTATAACCCAAAGAATAAAAGTATAGCCCAAAGAATTAAAGAATAAAAGAAAAGGGCCCGGCCTACGAGGTCCACCCCTTTTCCCTTTCCTTTGTAGTTCCTAGCTTTCCTTTCCCTCCCAGTTTGATTTTTCCCATTTGGCCATTCCCCAACACCTTACACCCTTGGTTTGATTTCTCTTTCCCGCTTGATTTGATTTCCTCCCTTTTCAAGGAAAATGTTGCAAAAGTTTTGTATGACATTTATAATGACCCTTTTGACTTGATAATATTTTTATTTTTCACATCAAATTGCCTGTCTATTGGTTCTATGTAATTTTTAGTTTAAATATCTATGAAATGTAAAAAATAAAAATAATAATAAAAAACCACAAAAGCCTAGGTCCGCAGCCCACCCGAAGTTTGAGCCCGAGCCTAGGCCCCTAGGGATTTTGGACTGGGCATGGACCCCCTGCCGTTTTGATCTGGCCTGGCCCAATTCTTGATGGGAAACCGGCGGCCTTGGGTGGCCCGGGCCCGGGCCCAAGAGAGAACCGATCCGAGCTGTTTTTACACCCCTGCCACCGGTGGTCTTTAGCCATCAGGTACCTACCATCTTCTCATATAATCCACTCTAGCCACCTCATCCTCTCCTTTCCACGCCTAATACATTTAATCCCTAGACCTTTGATTGCTATATCTCCCTTGTCTCATATACTTGCTATCCTCCTCCTATCCTGATCATGACTGACCCTTTAGATGTCCTAACCATGGAAGAAAGCACTGTGGAGTCTGCAAACAAAGCAAACCATATTCAGGTTGTAAAAATCATTCTCTTTTGCACACTCTTAATTCTCAGTGGTTGCAGCATCATCTCCAAAGCTTGGTATACTGGAAAAGGCTTCTCTATCTTTGCATGGGGACATAACATAGATGCAGTCTTCTGGTGATAAGGAAGCTGGGTTATCCGCAGACGCTGGGTGAGAGTTATTGGTGCCTAGTCTTAGATTGGCTGTTAAGTTTCCACTTGGAGACTACACACACACACACACACACACACACACATATTTTGTACAACTCCTTTTTGGTTCAAGTTCAGGATACATCAAAATAGCATGTCCAGTAACCCATGTTTGGTATTTGAAATGTATCCCTTCCAGGCGATGGGAAAATAAATATATATGCATCAGGATTCTGATTCGTGGATCCAATTTTTCCTTTTCTTCTCCTTCTGAATTGAACTTTTGGTGCTTTTTACGAACTTGGTTTTTTAAGTGATATAAATGAAAAGTATGGCCGTGCCATAGCTGAAACCTTGGGGGGTGTTATTTTGGTTGAAGGCACTGGGTGCGAAACAGGGCATTCTTCAAATACCTTTGGTTAAGGGTATGCCTAGTCCCAAATGCCTAGAAAAGGTGAAACTGGATTCTGCTATGGGTGTGGTAGATTGGTATGATTGGACACTCATTTGTTGAGTGCACATTTTCTATGGAGATAATGCTTCATTTCTTCCTTGTGGGGATAACCTCCTAGAGAAACATGCTAGGAACTTCGACTGTATTCTCCGGGAAGTGGCCTATGAGAAGCAGAAACATACTGATCTAGGTGCTCCGCTGTCGGTGGCGTTGGTTGTAATAGCCCATGGAGCCCGCATGCAAGTGTGTCTCTGTATAACCTCCTCGTGCCAGTGGCAGTGCTGCAACTCATGATGCAGATGCCAGACCCCCAATAACTGTCAAAGGCTTATGTTTGACTCTGGAGATGCCACCTCAGTGAGATGGGATCGTGAGAGCATATTGTGAGATCGCTGTATGTACAGATAAGCTGCATGTAGTGCAGTGGAATTTGAAGTAAATTATCAAATGCCACCTAGATCACGCGTCGGTAATGACCTCGTCATAAGCTCCTACAATTACACACGGCCTTAGTCAAACCTTCCCTTCATACTTTGTTGAAGTAATCCGCACACATAGAGAGAGATCATGCCTAGTCTTGCTGTTGACTCCTTAGCTGGATAACCCCAACGAACTGAACCAGACTTACCTAAAACGCTCTGGCTTTGTCAGCAGATGCGATCATTGGATTGCCTACCAATCTATGGGAGGTTGTCTAGTTTCTTCTATTTAGGTCCTTCCCCTCCGGCGTCCGGCCATGGAGCTCTAGTTCAGGCCGATCGATTTTTCTATTTTTGGTATGGCTGTTGTTAAAAACAAAAAGAACAAGAAAAAGTTGGCAGTAATTGTTTTTGGGACATTTTCATCCTTAGTATTGTTGAAGTATTTTTTGGATATTGCCACGTTGATACGAGTCTCATAGCACATAACATTTCGTGCAAGTGTGTAAGTTCTGCTAGTTCGACTCCTCTTGGGGCTACTGAAGGTTTGGCAGGTTGTTAACTTTAAGGTTCCTAAGATTAGTTCTCGGCTGTCTAAATGTGAGGTAACTCGAGCCCAATTGGGCTAGGCAAGGAAGTCTGGGTTATAAAAAAAAAGTATATTACATTTTGCAACTTTGTTGGCTTCCTGCTATGAAACACTTTTAAAACTAATTTTGACACCAATGTTAACAGTGTTTGTTTTTTCCTTTAGCATCCATATCTGCCGATAATTGACGTTTGAATCAACAGTAAGTTTGTGATTACTGCTTTTCACCCCCCTTGTCATGATGGTTGATTTTGCTTTTGCTTAATTGAATGTGACCTGGGTTTCCCAGAGTAGGGTCCACAGCAGTATAATCTTCTCTTGGTTGGTGGTTATTGTAAGGATAACAGTGTGTCCAACTATATGATATTCAAATATGATGCATGTGCTATGTAATAAGTGGTATTCAAATATGGATTTTCTTTTTAAGAGCATTTTTTAAATAATTTCCATTCAAAATATTCTCTATCTAGATTTTTTTTTCATATACATAATACCCTTTTTCCTAGATAATTATTCATAGGGATAATCTTCAATATATTAAATTTTTTTCCTTTGTGTGTGTTGTAATTATAAGCACTCTCTTGATTCTTATTTACTTGGAACAACTGAAATTCCTCCCTCGGCCAAAAGTCCGTTCCATTGACCAAAAGAGAAAAATCAATCAAATGAAATAAATGTAAGTGAACTATCAGAGGTAGTCCAGAAAGTTTTGGAATCATTTCATCAGGGACATGGTAATCTCCTTGCCCGGACCCAACAAATCATTAATTCCTTCTTTCCCAACAATTACCAATTCCTTCGTTAATTCCTTCTTTCCCAACAATTATCAATTCCTTCTTTCCCAACAAATCATTAATTCCTTCGTTGAGAACAAAATTATCAATTCCTTCTTTCACAACATGCTTGTTCGTCTTTTTTACTACACTTTCCTAGTGACGTGGCTTGGAAATTTCCAACAGAATTCAGCTTTCTTATATTTTAATTTTCCTTTTTGAATATTGTAATTGCCTTTGTTCAGGTGATATTGAAAGGAGGCACAAATGAACGGGGAAAACACAGGGAAGATGCTTCTTCAGATGATGAGCAGCAAGATTCAAGAAGAGGACGTTCCAAATTGGAACGTTGGGCAAGCCATAAGGAGAGGGATTTTAGTATCAGCTCGAAGTCATCCACTTCCTTAAAGGTTACAGAGGTTGACAAGTGTGTCACCATTGGTTCTTCCAGAGCCAGCAGGCTTCCAGAAGAATCTTCCAAGACAGTGGAAACCATTGATAATCAACATCCCTCGGGAAATCAAAAAGATGCCGGTGATCCAGAGATTGAGAATGTTGACGTTAAATCATTGGAGGATAGACGGTTGGACACAGTTGCAAAGTTGAAGCGGCGAAGTGAGCGTTTCAAGCTTCCAATGCCAAGTGAGAAGGAAGCTGTGGTGATTAAAAAGATGGAGGGTGAACCATTGTCTTCCACCCAAAGTGAAGCCTGTGCAGATTTGGTGATCAAACCAGAGCGCCCGGCTCGGAAGCGGAGATGGATAAGTAAATAATTATGAAGTCAAAGCACCAGTTTTTATTGGGTTGACTGCGATCATGGTTCTGAAGGGGTAACTGCTTGACCGGGTTCTCTAAATATAAAATTTTGGAATGCCCATCATGGCCAATGTTAAAATATTCCGTGTGTAGCTTTTTCTGGGATGGCGCCATATGGATTTTATATATTGCATACACCAGTGATTGTAACATTGTCCTGGCCATTGGTGGTGGCACATAGTTTGCTTTTTGATTCCTAACGTTTATTCATAGTGTATACTCATATAGAGATTGTGTATATCAGTTGCCTTGGAGGTCACTAAAAGGACCAGGCTGAGCAAATAACAGTATCTTACCGGAGCAAAGGCCGGTGATTGTGCTCGATGAGGCGAAGCATTTGATGGTCGATGGTCGGAAGATGGATGATCTGAACTTACTGCAGTTTAATCATCTTTTTATTTGTACGATAGATTTTTGTCATTTGTTTTATTGCGCACAAAGCTGGGGCGCATTACGTTGATCTTCCTTTCCCGTGTTTTAAAGGATGAGATTTGTACGAAGTAATTGAAGAAAAGTTCCACGGCTCATCGCCGTTGATATTGAGGATGCATTTTTTCTCATGTTTAATTTGATATGATGATAGAGAGGTGATCCCTGCAATGGACCTTTCATCAGTTTCTAATATCGCTGACTCAGTAATTTTAGGGCACAAAAACCGGTCACAGAATCAGACACAGAAATGCATAGATGGTTAGGATTTTATCTGATATGTTCGTGGGACCTACATTTTGTAAAATCCTTACTATCTATGCACTTTTCTTTTGCAAAGTCAGTAAATGCCAATGAGCGCCCCTAAGATTTGGCAAATAATTTTTCCAGACACAGAAATGCATGGATGGTTAGGATTTTATCTGAAATGTTCGTGGGACCTGCACTTTGTTAAATCCTTACTATCTATGCACTTTTTGTTGTCAGTTTTGTGGTCAATTTCTGTGTCTGTAAAATTATTTGCCAAATCTTAGGGGCGGTGTCATTGGCATTTACTGACTTTGCAAAAGAAACCATATAAGCATTATTGCTTATTGATGGAAGTTTTGAGTGCCAGAAGCTTGTTTGACTTTTGGCGGATAAGGAAGGTGGTCCTTTTTCCTCCCGGCATTTGATGTGATCTTAGGTGGTACACTAAGCAAGAGAAATTATTTATTGTCAATTGCAGTATCACGCCAGGCTTGTCATCTGGTGCCGCAAATCAATTAAAATATGCCATTAAAGTAATGTGTCAGATTCTATTCTCATATGTAAAACTCTCACCGGTAAGAGAGTTTATTTTTCACCGATAAAAGATTCTTTATTTGGAACATAACACGATAGATTATTTTTATGTTAAGAGAGTCCACTTCATCAGTGAGAGATTATGCATGTAACCTTAAAGGAGTTGGTCCGGTGATCAAATTTTGGAATTATGTATATGATAAGAGGTTGCTCTCTCTAAGGTTTCAAATTTAAATTTTTTTTAAGTATTGTCAACTCTTTAGGGCCAAATTTATACGAGACAAAGTTTCGGCTTTAATTGGGTCTATGTAAGTAGGCGGTGTGATTGGTCTTCTAAGAATTAGTCGAGGTGCGCATAAATTGGTCAGAACATCTTGAAACATCAAAAAAAGAAAAAAAAGAAGAGATTATGCATATGAAATAGAAGATGAAATTATTTTGCGGAGTTTGCTAGAGTTGAAAGGTTGAATGGTTTAATAGGAGTCACTAAAATCCTCAAAAAGTTTCTTTTAACTTTTGATATTCAAGCATGGCCCGGAATTGGAATGACATCTGTTTGGCTGGATGGAATCCAAGACTTGGAATAAAATCTGAAGGTTATTTCAGTTCAATATTTCAACTATTATATAGTCAGGTCTTGGATCCTATATAGCCCGACATAGCATTTTAAGGACATGTTTGGTTTCTAGATCAATTTTGTGAGGATTGGAAAACATAAAATCGTGGATTGTGGATGGGGATAGGGAAGATGTGAGACTTAAATATTTCCTAGGTTCTATTTGGGCTAATTTGTGTGTGGTTCTGGCTTATTTTTATCTTTAATTAACCTTTTTTTTTATGTTATGGTTTGTTTTTTTTAACATTTTCTAAATCATCTCGATGATAGAAATTGAAAAAGTAATAGTTGAAAAAACTTACTAAAGAAGACAAAAATTAAGTAATATAAAATCTAGCATATTGGCTTACTTTTGACTTGTGTTGGTCTTTTTAGCGTTTTTTAATTATATATTTTGATAAAAGATTTTATATTTTTAGCTCATCTCGATGGAAAGATTTCGAAAAATATAAAATAAATATTATTTTTACTAAAAATAAAATAAATAAAATAAAATAAGTAAATAAGTCATTATTCGAATCTGCGCCTTAATTTCATTCTATCTTGATTCAATTTAAGAATCAAACATGTTTTAAAAGTACATTTTATTGTGTAGCATCACATGGGTTTTGTTATTTTGAACAAGGTGTGGAATTGGATTGAACAAAAATGTGGTTCGCATGATATTAAAAATTCAAAATATATTTTAATCACATGATATAAAAAAAATATGTAGAGTAATAGCAAAAGCTAATTTTTAAAAAAAAAATAAAAATAAAAAACAAATAATTGAGACGTATTTAACTCTACAATAAGTTAAGAGATGAGTTCAAACTATTAATAACCGTCTGAATAATCAAAAGAAGACAAAAGTGCATAGTATTAATTATTTTTTTATCCAATTAAATTGCATCTCTTGAATAAAATATAGCCGTGGGGAATAATTATCAAGCAAAGTAAAGAATTTGTAAGGAAAATAAAATTGTCAAGGAAACAAAAAAAAAATGACTTTTTCCAATTTACAAATTTTTAATTTTTTTTTGTTTTATTTCTTGTTCATTTATCACACACACTAGTAATTTCGTTTATCTTTATCTGGAGGAGGATAGGGCTGTTGGCCCTGTTTGGGATAAATGTTGATAATATTGTTTATTTTTGTTTTTTTTTTGCATTTTTATTTTATTTTTTGACTAAACTTTTTTTTCACTTTTTTAAATTGTCCAGATGAGATGAACTCAAAAAATAAAAATTTTAATTAAAAGATAAAAAATATTTACTAAAGACAAAAATAAATACATTGACAAATCAAGTTTTATTTTACAATTTTAGTTTAAAATAATATGTTTAAGTTTATTTCATTTATTTTGTAAAACATTTTCAGCACTTATCGATATTCGGTTATATTAAATTTTTACATAATTTTTTGACATGATTATGGTAATAAACCGTTTAAATCATCCTTATGAGATTATTTTAAACCCATAAAATAGAGTCTAGAGGGAATTAGTCTTTATTTGGCCTTTATTTTTATTTTTTATTTTAAAAAGAAATTATACATATTTTAAATATTTTAATTTCTTAAATAAAATTATTATTATATCTTCAAAAAAAAATCAACTCTACTAAAAATAAAATAAAAAAATTATATCATTATTCCTAACACTATAACTTCTTTTAAAAAAAAACATATTAAATATTTTAATTAAAAAACAATTTATTCTAGACAAATTAAACATCCTAAAAAATCAAGGTTTGTAAACATCCTAAACGGCGGCTTATTCCCATCGCAATGGCGATTAGCGCTGGGCAAAAGAAGTGTGGCTGACTCTGGCTTGAGCTTGAGGGAAGAGCTCTTTGTCGCCCACCGCCACCCGCTCAGCCCCGACCGGCGAAGAGTTAAACACGCCGCCAGGGTCGTCGAGTCGCCGAGCACGACCGCCGTGACCTGGTACCCCCCCCCTCTCTCGCTCTCTCTCTGAAACTGATCTGGAGTTCTTTTTGTACGAATCTTTCTTGCTTTGTGTTTTTTGTTGCTGTTGTTGATGATGAATTGGTTTTTTCATTTTTCTGGAAATGTTATTAAGACGCCATGGAGCCGTTGTTTTGTGATTTACATCGCATACACACACTACAATGTTGAAACATTTTCAATAATAATTGAGAGGTGTGACTATGGGTTTAACTCAATCGACATGTGGTATGATCATTGAATTTAAAACACAGCCGTGCTACGTACACGGAGTACCAATCACTGATCAAACTACTGACAGAGACAATAATTGAGACTCTGAGTAGTCACAGTAGAGTTTATTGAGATAAATTTTGACTACTCATAGTCTTAATCCTTGTCTCTACCCGTGGTTTGATTGGTGGTTGGTATTCCGTGCAAGTAGTGTTTTTGTTTAAAACAAGAGATGTGATCATTGAATTCAAATGAAAAGGTGTGATCTTTTAAATGAAACAAAAACAATACTTACACGGAGAGTCTCAATTCTTGTCTCTGTCTGTGGTTTGATCGGTGATTGGTAGTCCGTATACGTAGCACGGCTGTAAATGAAAAGGTGTGATCTTTGGTACGAATAGTCACGAACCATGCCTATATAAAGGCTAGGGGTTTGGCATAATGAAAGATGAAAGATATAGAATTTCTATGTCTACTCTATGCACTCATTTATTTTCTACTTGAAGGATTGGAAAATCTGAAGGTATTCGGGTCTGTCAACGTTCAACGTCATCAAACAACAGTCAATTGGGACCAGGCTTCATTGTATCTTGAAGATGGATTCGTGGTTAAACTGGTGCACATCATATGAGGAGGGCAAATATCGTCTTAAAGAAAATGTTGTCCTAACGCGCCTTGAAGCAATTCTTAATTTATCTCTATCATCATCTTCTTCCATCATGATTCTAGAGTTTGCACCAACAATCTTAAGACAACATTACTAATGAAATGGAGATTATTTTATGAGGAGAGTCGACAATTTTGAGGCATATCCCTTTCCTTAGAGAATGGGAAAAGATGCACTTGGCAGGATCTTTTGAAAAGCTTCAAAGGGTATTGCTGCCAAAGAAAACCGTTATTGTAATGATTCAAATGAACCAATAGTTCAATAAATTGAATAAAGAGCTTAATAATATGGCCCAAAAGTTTAAGCTCAAATTATTATTACTAGCCCACAAGTTTTTTTATATACCTGATTTAATTTCTATATCCCATCAATATGGGATGGAATATCACAATATCTCCAATTCAAAGATGCGATGCCCTGATCTCTTGGCCCAGGTTCTTTCCTTTGTTAGGATGTGAATAGCAGCCCATTAGCGGACATAGAGCAACCCATAAGCATGCACAAGGTATAGAACCTTGGGGCCTCGACTCCTCTTCGGAATCGCTAATCCTCTATCCATATCACCACGAAGTCTTACATGGGAACCATGGTTGGTTTTGATACCATTGTAATAAATCCAAGTGAACTACTGGGTCAGCAACTTGAATAAAGAGCCTAATAATATGGTATAAAAGTTTAAGTTCAAGTTATTAGTAGTAGTCCATAAGTTTCTTTATATAATGGACTTAATTTCTATATCCCATCGATGTGGAATGAGATATCATAGTTATCCACAATTAAAAGCTACACATGCAATCTTTGACATTACCGTTGCATTCAGCAGAAAACCATAGGGGTAGGATCTGTTTAGTTAAAAATCAAAACTTGCAGCCTACAAAACCACCATTGACCAGTAAATGTGACCGTCCCGAGAGGCATGTCGTTTCATTTATCTGTTTGGTGAGTTGACCGATTTGTTTTGTTTTGTTTGTTTTCTATAAAGTGGTTTCTATTAGTGGCCACCTGTTTTAGTCTTAACGGACAATATAAAAGGATCTTTATAGTATTCATTAATTGATTTAGTTGTCTTGAAAAGGGCCAAAAGTTATCTGTTTAATTAGTTTTGTTAAGATAGTTTGAATGAATAGTTTGTTTGAATTGGTCCATGGTTGGCGTGGTTTAAAGCTTGTTTTGGGACCTTTTTTCATTAAGAAAGATTTTTCAACCAAAATTTACTAGATTGCAAAATTAAGGAATCTTGTAATCTATACTATCTATACTATATAATAAAGGGAGTCCAATTTTTTGGTTGAAGCCCTATCACAGTTTTTTGTGTATATAATGCTAGTCGGTTTAAAACTTTGATCAAACCAATAAAAGGTTAAGGACACTACCGAAAGGATGAAAAGAAGTGGAAAGTTGTTCCATTGGAGAAAATCTTGTATTAGCTTAAACTCTTATGGTGAAGTCTCACCAATGTTTTTTCTTTTTCTTTTTTTTTTTTCATATGCATGTTGGATACTTGTAAGAACGTAAATTTGCTTTTATGATCTTTTGACTTCTATATTGTGCATATGTATGAATATTTGTTAGCACTGCACAAATATATGGGAAAGTATTTCCTAACTTCTTGAGTATAAAGTTGTTCCTAAACAATTATGCTCTCACATGTTAATTTATAAAGTTGTTAAATGAAGTCAGTTCATATGTTATATTGGGTATACAATCATTTTGGAAAGATACATTGGCTCTTGTTGAACACTATGCATGAAAACCAATGACATGAGAGTGAATAATTTCTTTTGGTGGGGATTATCTCTTGATATTGAAGAGATGAATTACGATTAGTTGTTAGAATTATTGCAGAGAGTGGAAAAGAAAAGAAGGAAGAGAGAATGAAAATAACAATGAATGAGAGCACACAAAATTAGGATTTTCACCAAATCACTTGTTATTTATAATAAGACCAAGAAATACTAAAAATACAATAATACCCCTAACTTAACACTCCTTCTCAAGTTGATGCATAGATATTTTTCATGCCCAACTTGTATACAATGGGTTGAAACATTTTACTACTAACCCCTTTAATAAAAATATCTGCTAATTGATCTGCAGATTTCGCATAGGGCATACATATTAATCATTGACCCAATTTCTCCTTGATGAAGTGTCGATCAATCTCTATATGCTTCGTTTTGTCATGCTGGACAGGGTTATGAGCAATATTAATGGCAACCTTGTTGTCACATTACAATTTCATAGGTTTGTCACACTCAATACCCAACTCCTGTAATAGGACTTTGAGCCACATGAGTTTGCAGATGCAATGTGCCATAGCCCTATACTCAGTTTTTGCACCTGATCGAGCTACTACTGTTTGCTTTTTACTGCGTCAAGTAACCAGGTTACCCCCTACAAATGTGCAATACTCAGATGTAGATATTCTGTCATCTGTTAGCTTTATTATAATAATTATTATTATTATCTGGTGTGGTTGGGCACACCATATCTTATTATGTGATTTCGTT